>JASDQU010560091.1:0-10152 GCA_032191745.1 Picea mariana | reverse complement strand
GACTATTCTCTGTTTCCAAAAACCAGACTAACTTGGGAGAAAATATGCTCCACCATTTTAAACTTCTCTATTTCTCTAATTTTGTAAAAATTACGATTATGAACATCCTTGAGAATAGTTCGATTCTCAATTTGTTCTATGTGATCTTAATTAGGAACATACAAGGAGATATGAAATATTTCTTGTAACTAATTGCAACTTGCATAATGACTTTTTATGGACATAGACTGTTGAATTGTTCTATTTGTATGGGATGATGACCAACATTTGTGACATAAAATAATCATGAGTTAAGATAAGCCGTGTCATAAAGGTGAACCGATCCTTGTCACAAGGACCCATGGTTTAATGATCTATTCAACATCGTGTCATGATCTCCTAGTGGTAACAACATTCTGAAGTAGCGATGTTTGCACACCATATCTCAAAGTAACAAAACATGTGAAACAAAATCTCGTAGTCTAAACACCTCTAAGTAGAAGCATCTTTGAGTAGAAACACCTTGGAGTAGCAACAACTTTGGAGTAGAAGCACCTCTAAGTAACAACTGGTTATTCTGCAATATTCCTTAAAATTTTATCAGTAATTACCCAACATAGACATCATCCTTCCCTAAATTCATGCAAAACTTAAAGAGTCAATGAATCTGATGGAATTAACATACTGGTGTAAAAAAGGTAACTCCTTGACAATAATAACTATGATAAAGGTGTGAATAAGAAGGGAAAGGTAAGAGATAAATAACAGAATTATGGAAAAAAGGAGTGTCATTCCCAAGACCCAACATATCCTCCCAACTGAAGAAACTTTATGTCCTCATATATCCCATCAATATTATTCCAAATCCTCATGTTGTGTATAAGGTGTAGTGAGGATATATTCCCCAACGATATCCTCCTTAGTGGCCCTATACCCATTACTCATCAGAATATCGATCCAACAATCTTTCTCATGCTGCACTTGATATTGTTGTTGGTATTATCTTGTAGGGAGACAAATAACAAGAAATATATATCTGGGGCCTAGCCACCTAGATCCATACTTCATTATTCATTCCATATACTTATTTACTCTCTGTAAAGCATGGCCAATTATTGCATACCCATATGAATTTCATTTTATCAATGTCTCATCAGAGGTTTCCAACCTAAGGAGACTTCCATGCAGATCATATTTCAAATGCATATTCATACATCTAGGGAATATATCTAAAATAAGTAGTTGAAGATCAACGTAAGTAGAAATTCATTCATCTGCATCCAAGAACTGATTGTGTCCCTTGATTATGCTGGTAGCTGGGGTAGGCTCCCCTCTAACCCATAAAAAATTCTCGGCCTGATTTTCCTTGATGGTCTCATGGGATACCTTCCATTTTTCTTGGTTGTTGATGAGTGAAGTGAAATCCATCAAATTAATATATCCAACATAAGGGGATAAGTTGAATTTCCTCTCCCCAAACAGAACATATTCATGAAAGTAAAGTTTTCCTGGTAGGTGTTGGTCTGGAAGACTATTTTGGAAGAATGTATTCAAAAAAGAAATGGTAGTATCAAAACTACAGGACCTACATTGTTTTATGACTATCAACTAAAACAAGAGGAATTGATCCTATAGAAACAATGGATAAGCAAGGGATAGGTTTCTACAGTTTACCAGTTCTTCTGTTAGGTTGCAAAATTTTATCTGTGTAGCTTGTGGGGTTTTGAATAGATATTCCATATCTTTCATCTTCTTCCTCATTCCCCCCATATTTTCCTTTCTCTTTTATTAGAATGATAAATCTTCTTCCCATCTTTCTCTTAAGTCGCGAATAACCTTTCTATGTTCCTGGGTGGAAATCACCCATTCTTGGAGTGATGTGGCCAACTTCTTCCACTTGTGAATTTTAGGAATCAATATATCAACATTGGGGCTTGTAGTTTTACTCTTCTCCTTATCAAGTTGGGCGTCCTCATTCCCAAGCATTGTTGGTTCTTGTGTAGAAATGGACTTTGTGGAGGGACTGTCCATATTCTCCTGAAAGGTTTAGTTGTCTCTATTGGATGATTGAGAGGTGATTGAATCAGTAATAGAGAAATCTAATCCTTTTTAACATAAAATGCAAGTGTTGTATTTCTTTATGATCAATGTAGCATTATCATCCAATAGTTGCAGAGTAAATAAACAATGAAAAAATGATCAATCATACACATACACAATATACCAATGTTTTATGTGGAAACCTAAAGAGGGAGAAAAACAAAGAATGATTTTTCTTATATGTCTTTAAGAATTAGAGTCATTGGAAGCAACAACTTCCTTTGTTTTCTAGCTGCAGCTAGAAGGAGGCTCCAACCCCCTATTTTCTCAGGCTATAACATGAGGGAATCTCCAACTCCCCAATTCTCTGGCTACAACCAGAAGGAGGCTACAACTCCCTATGTTCTCCGACTACAACCATAAAGTGGCTACAATCACCTGTCCTTTCTCCATCCAATTGCTCTGAAATATAAATGCCAAGTGTAGACAATATGCCACTGTCACTGAATCAAACACTCCCACTATCAACCTATCACTATCATCCTGTACCAACGACCTACACCAAACAACGTATACCAATAACCTGAACATGCATCAACCATGCATCAACTTGTACCTCAACCTCAAGAAAAATACCTCATCAATTTCATCATACGAATCTGATCCATAACTCTATAATAGACCTATTGTATATGATCACATACCTACAAACCTTCCTTAACAAGAGACTAGCATTTTCATCAAATTTTACTTTAGTCTCACATGACTAGTTTTGGATTAGTCAACAACCCTAACTTGCAATAATCATAACTATTTACCTATAATGAATAAAGGTATAAAAATAGTACACAATTTTCTTCAATGTCTTGTCTACAATTTCTCCAGGTTTCACTTCTTGGAACCTCCCACAAAAGGAGTTGTAGCCAAAATGGCATACCTTTTTGAATTATGGCTTATTCTAGATATTGAAGTTGTAGAGAATGCCTTGCACGAAATATTTGTTGTATAGATTTGAAAATGGTTCAAACATAATGAAGACTCTATTCTAACCAATACATTTGGTCTTACTTAATTCGGATCTATTATGAAGAATTTATGATGTTTTTAACCGAAACACCTATTTTATATTAGTTTCATGACTAGAGACAAACCCTATTTTCCAGGTAGTGTAACTCCCAAAATACAATGACCCACAAGATGAAATTTGTATCATAGTTACTTTAATATGTTTTCTAAAGAGTCTCCATATTTCTTTGTCTGAATCATTCTAGAAAATTGTTTATTGAGAAAATGGTTAGATGACCTGTAAATAACATACCTTAGAAAGCATCATCAAAGGAATTTATCCTCGATTGAATTTTGGCCTTATTTACTTCACCTTCCCTCTGAAATTTTCCTTAGATATCCTTTGGTTACCTCAGCCACTTGTATATATTCAATATTCTCAATGGATACTAATGAGAGACTCTTTCTCTCTTGTTTATTCTTTTGAAGTAGCTTCCTCTAGAAGAATCCACTTAACCACTTTGTCCACTTAACCATTTTTTCCACTTAACCAACTTTGTTCACTTAGCCACTTTTTCCACTAAACCAACTTTTTCCACTTACCCATTTTGTCCACTTAACCATTTTGTCCATTTAGCTGCTTTTTCCACTTAACAAACTTTTTCCACTTAGCCACTTTGTCCACTTAACCACTTTGACTACTTTATTCTTTAAATAATTTCTCTTTAGTCAAACCTTTTTGTTGCAACTCATTTATTTTAATTTATTTTCTTAATGAAACAACTATACCCATGATTAACTCCTAGTTTTGCCCACTTTGACTAGTCAAACTTCTTCTAGGAGTTTCTAGAGTAATTTGACTTCTTTGACCTTCGAGGGGCTTCTAGATAAATCATGAGGGTTCTCCAACTTCATAAGGCCATAACTCTCTGACCATGAAGAGTTATGTGATGTTCCACATATCACCATAAATAGAATGAAATGTATTATCCATATGGAATTTATCCTCGCTTGAATTTTGGCCTTATTTACTTCACCTTCCCTCTAGAATTTGCCTTAGATCTCCTTTGATTACCTCAGCCACTTGTATATATTCAATATTCTCAATGGATACTAATGGGAGACCCTTTCTCTCTTGTTTATTCTTTCGAAGTAGCTTCCTCTAGAATAATCCACTTAACCACATTGTCCACTTAGCCACTTTGTCCACTTCACCATTTTTTCCACTTAACCAACTTTGTTCACTTAGCCACTTTTTCCACTAAACCAAATTTGTCCACTTAAACATTTTGTCCATTTTGCCGCTTTTTCCACTTAACCAACTTTTTCCACTTAGCCACTTTGTCCACTTAACCACTTTGACTACTTTATTATTTAAATAATTTCCCTTTAGTCAAACCTTTTTGTTGCAACTCCTTTATTATTTAATTTATTTTCTTAATGAAACAACTATACCCATGATTAACTCCTAGTTTTTCTCACTTTGACTAGTCAAACTTATTCTAGGAGTTTCTATAGTAATTTGACTTCTTTGACCTTCTATGGGCTTCTAGATAAATCATGAGGGTTCTCTAACTTCATAAGGCCATAACTCTTTGACCATGAGGAGTTATGTGATGTTCCACATATCACCAGAAATGGAATGACATGTATTATCCATATAGAATAGTATTTCATGTAAATTCATTAATCTCCATGCCCTTATTCCTCAAACAAAATTGTGTATCTTACCCATACCTTTGTTCTATCGAAATTTTCTACCAAACTTTCTTCAAGGGTTGAAATCAATGACAACCAACCCAATTAATCAACAATATCCCCCTTTGGCATTGATGGAAATACTCAGATGCAATACTAAAGTCATATCACTCATTCTCTTCCTATGACCATCACTCCCCTTGGAACCATGCCTCTATGCTCTTTATCCAAGCATCTAACTCTATCGTGCATCTGATAAATCTCTCCCCCTTTGTCATCAATGGAAAAGGTAACTTTCCATCTGGGGACACTCCCCTAACTGAACTATCCTTGGGGATACTCCCCCTGACTGATCTCTTCTTGGAACTAATCTCCCAACCTAAATTGCCCTCTTTAGGGTGATTCATCATGTAAATCGAAGACATATAATATAAGAATTCACAAGAATTCATTTTGGAGTAGAAATTACTCTGAGTCTCTCGAAAAGATACTCAAAGAATTCCCTTGGAAGCGGTTTTGTAAAGATGCCTGCCACTTGTTCTTTTGTCCCCACTTATTCAAATCTGATGTTCTTCTCTGCAACATGTTCCCATAAAAAGTGATACTTGATTGGAATGTGCTTCATCTTGGAGTGCATCACCGGGTTCTTTCAGATACTGACGACGCTTGTATTTTCACAATATATTGGAATGGGCTCATCATACTCAACTTGTATATCTGCTAGAGTTTGTTTCATCCATAGAACCTATGTACAACATTTTGTTGCTACAATATACTCTGCTTCGAATGTAGATAAAGATACTAATGATTGTTTATTGCTTAGCCAAGATACCAAGCACTCACCCAAGTAGAATGTTGCTCCACTGGTGCTTCGTCGGTCATCAATGTAACCTTCCCAATCTGCATATGTGTAGGTAATAAGTGATACATCATTTCCTTTTGGATACCATAATCCAAACTCTTATGTTCCTTTTATATATCTAAAAATCCTCTACACTGCTAAGACATGTGATTCCTTTGGTGTTGCTTGAAATCGTGCCACTTGTCCAACTGCAAGAAGTACATCTAGTCTAGATGGTGTCACATATAGTAAGCTACCAATCATTGAATTGTATTTCGTCTGGTCTGTAAACTTTGAATCATCATATTTTCTCAATTTTCAATTGGTTTGCATAAGAATGGTAATTGGTTCGCAATCTTCCATTATGAACCTCTTTAGCATTTCTATGATATACTTAGTTTGAGAAATAAAAATTTCTTGGTTTATTTGACGTATCTGAAGAACCAGAAAGAAGGATAGTTCTTTGAATAATGACATTTGAAATTCATTTTGCATATCCTTTGCAAATTTATGGCTTAACATGTCATCATTGCTTCCAAAAATAATATCATCAACATAAACTTAAATTAATAAAATACTATCTTGAGTTACATTGATGTAGAGGTTGTTGTTTGCACTTCATTTTCTAGACCCTGCCTATTGTAAATATTTATCCAGTCTAGAGTACCATGCTCTGGGAGCTTGTTTTACACCATAAAAGGCCTTCTTCAATTTACAAAGATAATCTGCATTTTTTGACAACTAAAATAATTTTGTTTTTTCAATGTAGACTTCTTCTTCAAGTTCCCTGTTTAGAAAATATGATTTCACATCCATTTGATACACTTTAATATTCTTGGAGAATGCATAATCTAGGAGCAATCAAATTGCTTCCATTCTGGCAACTGGGGAAAATGTCTCTTCAAAATCGATTCCTTCAACTTGTGTGTATCCTTTACATACCAATCTAGATTTGTTCCTTGTAACATGTCCATCTTCATTCAATTTATTTCTGAAAACCCCATTTGTGTCAATCACATTATTATTCCTTGGTCTTGGAACCAATTCCCAAGTGTCACTATTCTCTACTTGATCCAATTATTCATTCATGGACTTATTCCAGAATTCATCCTTGCTGGCCTGTTCAAAATTGTTTGGTTCCATCTTAGATAAGAGTGCTAGGTGCATTTTTTCTGGTCAATGGATTTTTCTTCTAGTCTCAACTCTTGCATCCTTATTTTCGATAATCTGATTTGAAGGATGATTCTTCTATACTCATTTTCTAGGTGTCTCTGGAGGAACTTGTTGAACTTTCTCTTCAACTTCTATCCAATATTTTTCATCTTGCTCTTCTACTTCTTCTTCATCTTTTGTTTCTTCTTTGTAAAGTTGTTCCATTAGTTCATTTTCTTCTTTCTTTAATTCTTGTCCCCCTGTTTCATAAATTGTTACATTGATGCTTTCCACAACTTTTTTCAATATCATATTGTAACACTTGTATGTTTTCCTTGTACTTGAGTAACCAAAAAGTACTCCTTTGTCCACATGAGAGTCAAACTTTCCTATTCTGCCATCTTCTCTTTTGATGTAGAATTTTCTTCCAAATACTCTGAAGTTATTCACATTTGTTGGTATTCCTTTCCATAGCTTGTTGGGAGTTTTGTCATTGTTGTTTCTAAGCATTACTCTGTTTTGAATGTGAAATGATGTATGCACTGCATGTGTCTAAAAAATATCTATCAATTTGGAATCTGTTAGCATTGTTTGAGCCATTTCTTGTATTGTCCTGATCTTTCTTTCAACAATTCCATTCTGTTGACTTTTCCTAGCAACGAAGAATTTCCTTTGTATTCCATGTTTGCTGCAGAAGTTCATAAATTCCTTTGAAGTGAACTCTCCTCCATTATCAGATCTCAAACATTTGATTTTTGAGTCCATTTCATTTTCAACCATTTCCTTGTAGACCTTGAGGTTTTCAAAAGCTTCTGACTTATTCCTCAGAAAGAAAACTGTAGTCATTCTTGTATACTCATCAACTAATAACATACAATATTTCTCACCTTTTAAACCCTTTTTTATAGTTTTTCCAACTAGATCAGTATGCACAATTTTTAGTGGTCTCGTCGTTGAATATTCCTTGGATTTGAACCAAGTCTTTGTTTGCTTTCCTTGTTGACAATGCTTGCATAAAGTGTTGGTTGGTTTTGTGATCTGGGGCATTTCTCTAACTGCTTCCTTTCTGTTGACTTTGACAAGGTTATCAAATTTTATGTGACCCATTCTTCTTTTCCATAGCCAGCCTTTATCTTCCTTTCCTAGACAACACTTTTCATTTCAAATTTCACTTAATACATATATGTTTCTTAAAGTTCTTACAGTTGTTGTAATCAATTTTCCTGAATCTTCTTTTCTTATATCACACTTCTGCGAATCGAAAGTAATTTTATGACATTGTTCACGCATTTGACTTACACTTAGAATATTATGTTTCATATCTTCTACTAGTAGAACATTTTATGCCTTGGTATTTTTGTTTCCAATTCTGATTGTGCATTTTACAATGATTTTAGTTGAATCATCATTTTCAAAGGCAACTGATCCATCTCTTTCCTTTCTTAATGTAAGAAACCTGTCTTTATTACCTGTCATGTGTTTTTAACAACCACTGTCAACATACGAACCACATTTATTATGCTTATCTTGTAGAGAGAGTGTGCATTCTTCATTTCTATACTAATTCTTATTTCTTATCCATGTTCTCTTCTAAGGTTCCTGTCTATGACTATTTTTTTTCTTTTGTCATTCTCTAGGAGGGAATGTCATTATAGAATATTTGGCCATGTGTTCAAAGGTGTTGCACTTGTAGAATTCCACTTTAGTGCTCAATGATTCAAACCTATTGTAGCTTCTTCTATGTGTTTCACTAGGCCTTCCTGGATAACCATTTTGTGTATGAATTTCAAATTTTATTAGGTTCTAGCTATTAGCTCTGCAATTTATAGCTTTATGCCCAAAATTATTGCATGTATAACATAAACCAAAAAAGATAGATTGATACCTGGGAGTTGAAGATATTTTGAAAGGAGTTACTCTTATGAATCCTTCTTATTTCTAAGGCCTATTTGTTTCTGTCAGTTGTTGATTCTGAAATCTAAATCTTCTCGGTGGAGGAGTGTCCCTGTAATCTTCCTTGTAGGTATTCCTATCCCCTTTATTTTTTTCTGCATAGATTTTTTAATATGTTTCTTGTTCTATTGTTTTGGAGCTTTATCCCTTTTCTCTCTGATTGTATCCAATTCTAGAATTGTCATGTTGAGGCTTTTGACTGCTGATAATGTCATCCAAAACTTTTGGTTTGTTCTACATATTTTTCTTTTCAAGATCCTTTCTGAATGTGACAATCTCTCCTTCCAAATTTCCAATGATAATATATCTTTCTTCTAACTGTTGTTTGAGGTTTTATTCAATTCTTTTATCTTCTTCTATTTGAACCTTCAATTTCGTGATCATTTGTTCTAGTTCCTGAGTATTTTTTTTCTTGTCTAGTTCTACTTGTAGCTTCCTATTTTTCTTCTTTTCTCTTCTTATAACTTCTATGGCACGTAACAATTATTCTCGATTCTCAAATTCTGCCTCTTCATATTCTTCTTCAGTGTCTTCTTTATCAGAGTCTTCTATCACCATGAATAGAACTCTTTATGTCTCATTGTCACTGACTTCATCTTCATCTCATGAGGAGATGTATTTTTTGGTGTGTTGTTAGGAAATAATACCCTACGGACTAGCAAGCTAGGGCTAAACTTGCATGCAGATCATGACCCTACAAAAATCACTTTTAACCTATCACCCCAAAACTCAAGCCCCTTTTTCACAAGCAAACATGGAAAGAACCTACTAACCTTTTTACTGATGTTTGGTGTAGATCCTTCGTTGCGCTTTGTTCACTTTCTTTCACTGCTCCTTCCAAAGATGATCCTGCAATCAAGACAAAACGCTACGCATGCATGCTATTTTTCTACTTGAGGGTTAGAGATTAAGCATAAATTGAATAAATCATACAAAACTCATGCATTGGGATGGAAAAAAGTATTCTTTTATTAATCTCAAGATGAATCAACTTACAATGATAATAGAGACTGGCCAGTGTTCCTCGATCCTGATCCTGGGCTCCTCCTCTTCTTTTTCCTCCAACTGCTTTGCTTGAATTCTCCTTAGGCTTGAGGAAAGGCTAAAGGGTTTGGACAAACAGATTCGACAATTGGGCAGAGTTTCTTTGCTATAATTTTCCTCTTCCAAATAGTACCCCTACCCCTTCTTTTATAGGCTAGAAGGAGCTAGGGTTTTGGATGAACTCTCGTCCATGCATGGTCGGGAGTTCCAGTTAACTGACCCATAGCTTTTTGTCCCGTCGATAACATTCCTTTTTTTGTGTTTTGTTAGGTAAACACGGGTTGTAGTGGGCCTGCTAGCATTTGCCCGTGGGCTGTAATGGGCCTACTATCATTTTATTTTGGATAAACGTGGGCTGTAGTGGGCCTGCTAGCATTTACTTTTTAAAAATGGAGTTTTTAGAAGAATTGTTCAGTAGTTTTTTGTCAAAGAAGGGATAT
>JASDQU010560090.1:21238-33195 GCA_032191745.1 Picea mariana | reverse complement strand
AGCTATGGGAAGTGCTTGTAAACCCTCCGGGATGCTAAACAGGTCTGCTGGCAGTGGGTAAATGCATGCATGACGCCAAGACAACTTCGCTGGGGTACTGAACAGACCCGCTGGCAGCGAAGCAATGTCGGGTAAATGAAAATTTGCAAATATGCAACCTCTGACCCTAAAATGTCCTTTATTCTGATTTGGAACTTCTTGGCAGGATACAGATATCAGAGTGGGTTAAATGGCAACCTTGTCGAGGCTATGGACGCTTGCTGGCAGCAGTGGCTCTGTCAACAGTATTGGAGATTTTATCTTTAATATCGCGGCTCGCTTGTCTTAAGACTGCTATCAGTTTTCATCCTTCAAACATCATTGGAATATTTGATCATTGATGATGTTTAAACAATTTTCTAGTTATTTCTGTTGGAATTATCCCTGTTATCCTAATCTGAATTTGTTTTTTTGGCAGAGATAACTTCTTCTACCAGTGTGTCGCCATTGTTGGCAGCCAATTCGCATTTTTATCCTATCCTTATAAGCTGCCTACACCAGTGTTTTGCAACCCATGATTTTCATCGCAATCTTTGAATAAAACGACACTATTTTGTACTTCTGTTCTAGTTTTCATGACTGCAAGCGTGAAAACTTTGATTTTGAAGTCACGTCAATGGCATTAAAATCATCACTGGATTATTATGGTCACTCTTGTCTATGTGTTCATCGCATTTCCAATTTAATTATAGTTGCACAGTTGACAAGACTACAAAATCTTTACTCATTTGGCATTCTTGTTGTTAATATGATTTCAATTTTTATGAGACTGTGATGATTTTCTAATGCTTGTGTTTCAATCGTTGATTTATTAGTGGTTTGATGTACTTTGATCAAACTCCTTGGCACATTGGTTTCATGAAAACACTTTGACATTATGGATTAGACCCTTGGTGTAATCATTTCATACAACATATATGTAATATGATCGAACCATTGGTGTTGATTTTGAATCATTGTTTTGGTTTTAAAACTATGCAAACGCTATGCTTATGCGAATTTTTGAGTCAACTTACCATGGATTTCATTAATTGTTTGAACGACATTGTTTTTAACATATGTAATAGTGATTTGAATCACTTTATATGTCGTCGGTTGTACATTGGGAAATGACTGTTTTGCATGGGTTGAACTAGTTCCACCACCCTCGCACATTTGGGCATTAATGCCTTCCCCCTATCCCGGGTCACCTCTGTTGATTCTCGGGGAAGTCTGTGAGTTATTCGATCCAGCGTATACCCTGTTCAAAACCTCGCCCGTTCACCCGGCTCATTGTGTGTTCCCGTCTATGGCACCAGTGGTGCGCATAGAGCCAAACGGTAGCCAAACACTCCTTCTATTCGACAATGCTTGAAAGGATTTGGAAAATGGTGGTTGGCTTGTGTTTATTCAAAGGTTTGAGGGTTTTAACCTCTCGGTAGCCCAACAATTTTCCCTTACCTTTGACGGATGCAGGGCTAAGGTCGGTGACATACAACTCGAGCTAAATGGGGAATTCATAAGCTCTGCTACAGGACTAGCAGCTACAGGGAAAAGGTGGTTCAAAAATTCCAAAGTAGACAAAGTGTCGTGGCCGCTATTATTCACATCAAGGAAGATTGTTTCCTGTGATAGAGGTATGCCTATCACTACCCTCAAACCCAAGTGGCACAATCTTTTGGCAATTGTTAAACAGTTTGTGAGCTGCGAAGGTCGGTATGGCTTGGTATTTTTGTATCATCTTCAGTTATTAATGAATTTTATAGGCTATCCCCTGAATATGCCACATTATCTCTTGCGTAGTCTTTACAAGATGTCCAAAAGATTCAAGCGAGAGAAGGCTGATAGCAGCCTTTTCCATCACTCCTTAATCAAACTTATTATCGTCCACCATTTGAGCCTTAATGGTGATAATTGGCAAGCCTTCCTATCTAGGAATGGCTTTGCCACTCCCGAGTCTGTCCAAGTGGACAAGGTTGTGGTTACTAAAACATTGGTTGGACCATACGTGCCACTTCACATCCTTCTACCCCCTGTCAAACCCTTGGATTGCCCTGACATGGACCTACCTGATGCCATGACAAACCCCTGTGCTAAGGACGATATTAAGGCCGTCAAAATACCTGTGAAGAAGAAAGGTAGAGGTGATACTACTGTCAACAGTAAAGGGAATAAAAACGCATGATGGCTATCCAGATGTACGAATAATAAGCCTAAGCAAAACGTTGATCAGAAGCCGATAGTGTTGAGCGAGGAATCGGACTCCGAAATTGAACATTTCCTAGCTGAGGAATACCCCTATTCTCAGGGCCTCTGCTCTAAGGAACCCTATGAATATGTCTCTAACCTACCTCCGTGCCTCAAAAATGACCCAAACTACCTGGGAATCAAGTTGCATAAGGAAACCCCTGGTAACTTGAACAAACCCTCGCCTGTGATGCCAAAGTTCGACCAATTACTATGTATTCAATGCAATGCCTGGCTAGAACGTTATTACACCGACGTTCCCCTATTGCAATCGAAGATCAAATCGTTAGAGGAGCGGGTGACAGTACTGGCGAAGGAGAACGACAGGATACAAGCCAATGAGAAGAAACAAAAAACCACCGGTTCAATTGTCTTCAGAAACGTTGAAGCAGCAACGGCCTTTGTAAATTCAAAATTATCATGACCGACTTGTTTTCTTACTGCCCAGGTATGTTTTTCCATATTGATTTTGTTCTATGAGTTGGTTTAAATTAATATAACCGCTTGGATTTGCTTTCGATTAGCTCTGTTCATTTTGATAGATTCAAAACAATTATGTTGTCTTTGAATTATTTGAAATTATTTCCTTATGAATCATGTATAAAAGATTCGTTTTGCTAAACTCAGACATAGCTACGATTTAGTTAATACGATTTTATTGTTCTTAGATTAGTACAAGTGATTGATTTGTTTTGATTCTATTCGGTTCGCTTTGAAAAAATTATGTTCGTTTGGATTAATATAATCAATTGGGTTTGCTTTCGTTCTGTCCGAATAAATGAGTCTGTTTCGTTTTGTATAAATATTCTCGTTTGGATTTTGATTGCAGGAGTTTTATTTGCTAAAATCAGTCATAGCTATGTTTTGGATTGATACGATTTTGTTGTTTTTGGATTGTGTCGGCTCTGAGTTAGCTCAATTCATTTCTTTTGGCTTGATTTTGAGATGATTCTGTATGCTTGGATTAGCATGGTCTTTCATGTATGCAGTGCATCAATATTAAAGACTGGTTTGACAAATACAACATAATCTATTTGATTCGTAAAACGATTTTGTTAAGATCGGATTGACATATTTTGTCTCTATTGAATTCGTATGAAAGACTTGGCTAAATCTATTATAGTCTGTTTTGGAAATGGTTCAAGAGATGATTTCGTTGGTTCCTCAACTATCAATCGATTCTGTATGTTCCGAATTAGTGATAAAAGTTGTTTGACAAATCTCACATATCCTGTTATCATTTGATTAATTCAATTACGGTTTCATTTGTTTCAATTTGCATACAAGTTTGATTCGTTGTGGTATGAATGATTCTTTTTGTTTGGAATTAGTAATTGAGGATTTGGTTTAATAGGTTCGATTTATTTCTATTAGATTTGGATTGATTAAAAACGATTCTGTTTTCAAATTAGACTAGCTACAGAATCACAAGATTCTGTAGCTAGTCTTAAAAATTAGGCTTGTGTCAATTTTATCAATAAAACACTATCTAAACTTCTATATTTTTGTCTACTTACAGGTACCCACGAATTTCATTGACACATTGTACATGTTGTAGTAGTTTAGATATAGTTTTCAGTTGTTAGTCATAGGCAAATAAATAGGGATTTGGGAGATTATTCCCAGATTTTTTGTAAACTGTTTTTGACAATTCCCACAGGGATGTTTTACCCTGTTGTCTTTAAATACTTGTTATTTTTTGGTAAGCATCATCATCACTGTTGGGAGAACCAGACTATGGATTTATGATTCAGACTGAGAGGAAAGTTGATGTCTTGTAACGGCTTTAGCTTTCAATATATCTAACTTTTATTTCAAGTTTTCTTCATGTCAGTTTGTAGTCAATTATCGACTACTTTAGCTATCGTAATTCATTGCAGGTTGATGTGATTTGGTTTATATGTTGTCCATGTATGATTTCTCTTATTTTAAAAAGTACAACATTCACTTTGTTTCAATTTAAGGAATTAAAGGTTTACCTTCGTTAAATGGATCATTTTTTACAAATCTTTACATATGGGTTTATCTAATTGTGATGATTTGTAAATCATAAGATTGTTTTCAATTTTATGTCTTGTTTTTTCTGTTATTGATATTCAAAGAGCACTGCTTCTTCTGGTTTACAAGAAGCTTGCAGAGAATCTGGTGCGGGTTTCCTCCCATCGAACAGCTGAACTGGATCTTTTACATAGGACAAATTGGAAAGCATTATTACAGGTTTGTTTATTAAGTTATTTAAGTAGTTTAGATAGATATATATATATAGTTTAGATTCTTAGTTAGGATTATCATTTTAGTTGCTTAGCTTAGACAGTTTTTATTTAATTTCTTTCTCATAAAATTATAAAAATAAAAAAACAATAGTTTCGCTGTTTTAGGACAGTTTACAAATGATTTTTGCAGGTTTTCATTTAAATCTGTAATCTGTAAATATTGTATATTTGTAATTCAATCTAACTCTGTTGATAATTGATTATTTACTTTTATAGAATTATTGCTATATAGCATAGATAATAGACTATATATATTTAGTTCAGATTTGTTTATTAGTTTGTTTTAGTAACTGTTTTCATTTAGATTAGTCCCTTAGTGTAGTTTTCTTTTGTTTTCCTAGGACCTAGATCGGCTAACGGAGCCGCTAAACCCGTCAGGGTGGATCATCCCAAACGGCTTGGTTTATTTAGACAACCCCGGACCGGATCCACTCTTCCAGTTGGCGAGCATTCATTTTCGCCCATCAACAAACTGCAAGAATACTCGATCGCCACATCATAACTATGGTCGACATGAAGCGCATCGACATAACTCTTCTGTCGATCCTGCGCTTCCTGGATCCTTTTTCTTATAGCTTGCATTCAAAATACCATTTCTTGGATCACTTTTGGTCCCACCAAGACCCTATCCTCAAGTCGATCCCAACTCAAAGGTGTCTGACACAGTCGCCCGTAAAGAAACTCGAAGGGCACCATCTTAATGGTTATTTGGTAACTATTGTTATAAGTGAATTCCACCAATGGCAAGCATTCTTCCCAACACTTTTTTTGGTCTATCACATACATGCGCAACATGTCCTCCAAGGTTTGGTTCATTCATTTGGTCTACCCATCAGTCTCTGGGTGATACATCATACTAAAGTTAATTTGGGCTCCCAAGGCCTCTTGGAAACTCGTCCAAAATCGTCCAGTAAACACCGATCCTCAATTGGATATAATCCTCTTAGGCATGCCATGCAACCTCACAATCTCACCGATGAAAACTCTAGCTATGTCAGGTGCCTGATACATTGTACGCATAGGAATAAAGTGAGCACTCTTTGTCAGAGTGTCTACTACTACGAAAATTGAATCGTGTCTCCTTGCCGTCAGTGGCAATCCAACAATAAAATCCATCGAAATAACCTCCCATTTTGATTCTGGAATAGCGTGTGGCTGTATTAATCTTGCCAGATCTCTATGTTCAACCTTCACTTGCTGACATTCTAGACATCTGGCCACATAGTTGACTATATTTTCCTTCATTCCCTTCCATAAGAATAAGGGTTTAAGGTCTTCCCTCATCTTCATGACTCCTGGGTGAGCAATGTAAACTTCTCTATGAGCCTCACTTAGGATCAACATCCTCAACTTGTCGTTCGGCAGTATGTAAATCCGATTTTTAAACCTCAATAAACCATCACTATCAAACGAAAATCCTTCAAATCTTGGGACCATCATTTTTTTTTGTCCTCTAAAACCCTCGACCTCTTTGTACCAGTCATCGTCACGCTGTAAAGTTAGAATCTTTTCACGTAGACTCATCAGAAGAGGCAGCACCGAAAAGATGTGTGGTCTCCAAATCAATGCACCTACAACTCGGTTCACTATTCCTTTTATGTAAGTAATCTTGAATTTGTACTCGCTAAGCAATTTCGACCAACATCGTTGTCATGCATTTAGGTCGCTTTGCGTAAAGATGTGTTGTAGTCCACAGTGGTCCATTTTTAGTTCAAACTTTCATTCAAAAAGGTAGTGTCTCCAAACCTTCAAGGCATAAATGATGGCTAATAACTCCAAGTCGTGCGTCGCATAGTTCTCCTCATGCCTTCTTAGTTTCCTCGAGATGTAAGCGATCACTCATCCGTTTTGCATCACGACCCTACCTAAGACTTCCTTGGATGCGTCAGTGCATACCAAGAAGTTTGTTTCCATGTCAGGGACCTTTAGTATTGGTGTTGATGTCAACAGCTCCTTGAGCCTCCGAAATGCTTCCACGCATTTCTCGGTCCAAGCAAAATTCTTGTTCTTCTTCTGCAATTCCATGATCGAATTTGCTATCTTCAAAAATCCCTCGATAAACTGTCGATAGTATCCTGCTAAAATCATGAAGCTACAAACTTTTGGGACATTCGTCGGTGCAGGCCATTCCATAATAGCCTCAACCTTGGCTGGATCCAGGACGATACCTTCGTTAGAGATGACATGCCCTAAGTAGTGAATATTCGATTGATAAAATGAGAATTTGGACAACTTCCCATACAATTTGTGCTCTCGCAAACATTGCAGTACCAAGCGTAAGTGCTCATCATGCTCCTCCGTCATCCAAGAGTAAATCAAAATATCATCAATGAATACTTGGATGAACTTGTCCAAGTACTTGCAGAACACCCCGTTCATCAAACTCATAAATACCCCTGGGGCATTTGTCAGTCCAAACGGTGAAATAGTAAACTTGTAATGTCCAAACCTCGTCTTAAAGGTGATCTTAGGGACATCATCCTCCTTGATCTGTAACTGGTGATACCCTGGTCGCAAAATGATCTTTGAGAACATCATTGCACCCTTCATCTGATCGAACAGATCATCAATCCTCAGAAATGGATATTGATTCTTGATTGTGGCCTTGTTCAATTGACAGTAGTCAATGCAGAGCCTTCACGACCCATCCTTCTTTCATATGAAAATAACAGGCGCACCCCACGGTGACAGACTTGGATGTATTGGTCCTAGGTCTAGTAATTCTTTCAGCTGCATTATCAACTCCTGTAACTTTGGGGTTGACATCCGATAAGGCGTTCTAACTATCAGTTTAGTTCCTGGTTTTAGGTCTATATTAAACTCCAATTCCCTCTCTGGCGACATCCTAGGTAACTCCTCCATAAATATGTCTGCAAACTCTCTCACCACCGGAAGGTGTTCTAGACCTTCCGCTACTCCCTTCTCATTTAATGCAAGTATCATATAAATATTGCACCCCTTATGCATGCTCTCCCATAGATGCAAGGAAGAGATGAACCTAAGGGAAACTCCCTAGTTCCATCCTACAATCACATGTCTCTGTCCCTCATCATCAACCAAGCTCAACCATTTCATCTTACATTTGAGTATCGCCTCATGTGATTCCAACCAGTCCATACCAATCACGACATCATAAGATCCTAAGATCATGACGTACAGGTTGGCCCTTGTGAAAAAATCTCCCAGGTTAAGGATACAGCCCATAACCCTTCCTCCAACCTTTTGTTTGGCTCCCAAAGCCATCACTACGAAGATAAAATCATTCTGTTTGACTGCCTTTAGCTTAATCCTTTTTAGCGCTGCACCCAAAATGAAACTCTCGGTAGCACCAGGATATATCAAAATACTAAGGGTCTGGTTAGCGATGGTACCCGACGTCTTGAGCATAGTCGACTGGTGCTCTTCCTGGCAGTTATTCACCGCTGCATAAATCCAATGGGCCTTGCCATATATCCCACGGTAGTGGGTCCAACTGATCTAGATGCTCTAGTCCTCTCCACCGGGAAGTCGCGCTGGTAGTGTGGCTCCCCACACATCCAACACCCCTTCTTCGGTCCAGTATTCCTGGTACCCGAAGTAGAATATGAATTCTAACAATAAGGCCAAACTCGAACTTCTTGACTTTAAGTTTCTGGGTAACTTGGTGCGGAGCATATTGAAGAAGCTCCAAAATGGGCCTCGTACTCAGGCACCATGCGGCTACCTCGTCGCAAGGCGTTGAACTCATTGAGATGACGCTCAATGAATTCCTTAGAAAAATACCTCTCCTGGAACCGTCCCTTGAATAGTTCCCATGACACGTCATCGATGACCATGTTCAAAAGGGGCAATAACATCTTCCTCCATAAAAGAGCACTCCCTTTCAATCGAAAGACCACCATGTGGACCTTCATGCTGGAGGTTGTAAACGTGAAGTGTGAAGCACATGCCTTGCTCTACAACTATGATTTGATGACACCACCATCTGTGACACTCGTGGATGCTATAAATCATCTCTCTCAAGATCTCAGAGGATGCTAATGGTACTAGCTATTGTGCATTGTGAACCCTCAGAGGCTCCCTCTAAATGCTATCTCCACGAGGACACGTTAAGGATTTTACTTAACGCAAGGGTTAATACTCATAGGTTTGCTGCAATGGAAATCTTGGTGATCCACAGTCACAGGCTTGAACCCACTCTGATACCATATGTAACAACCCCTCTTCATTACGACTACAACCAACAAACAGTGCAAATTTTATTCTTTTTGTTTTGGAAGAAAGGCGATGACAACGACAGTTAACCACACCACTGACGACGAACGCAAGCACACATTCTAGGAAAATGGGAAACTATGACTCCACTCACTAACACAAGGGAAACTGGGTGAATCAAGCGTAGAAAAACAAGGAGGAATGACTACCCGCATGACACAAAATGACCACGCCTACAAGCTAAGGGACAACATCCCCATCCCGATGCAACATCCAAACAACAAGGACTAGAACCTCTAGGCGCACGAACCCAATGCCTGAAGGCATTCAACCCATGTTCCATAAAGCAACTGGCAATACTTGACAACACTCACACAGAGTTCACCGAATCTAGCCAAGTTCTCACTCACCGCTATCTCATAGGGTTCACCATGATCCTGTCATCAGGAATCATGCCATTCCTAGGTGATAGATGCGTCAATAACCTTGATGCAACATAAGCTATCTAGACTGAGGACTCTAGACAAACGGATGTGCTAGGAACCAAATACCAATAAGAAAAACCACACCCATACCCCAACAATAGGTCGACAAAACGCCAGAGGAGGAAGACAAGGGATGACAAAAGCCAATACACAACATCATCCCCAACCCAACCAATCACCTAGTCTAAACAAGTCAATGAATACAATCTATTTTAACATGGGTTCCATTCTAAATGGGGCATGTCAAAGTTACAATCAGTCAATAATGCACCCGCTAATTTAACGATAATACAATCAATCTTACAAGTCTAAGTAAGAAATATTTAAACTATAATTATAAATACCATTTACCTCCATTATAATCAATTTAGCAAGTCTAAAATTGGCAATCTAGTCTTTACTCACCAACCTAATTTTAATCATTAATACAACCTAATTGGGCAATTCTACATTAATCCAAAAATCTCCATCCAACTATCCATTAACTTTAACAACAATATTAACAATCTTAATGTATGATGCTACTATTATAACACCTATGAACAATTTAATCTCAACATGTAGTCTAGCTATATTGACCGAACCAATAATACTAGATGTCGATTATCATTGAGAAGGAAACTGCTAACTACTAACATCGCTGCCGCAATATAAGAAGGTAATTAACATAGCAGTTACCTAATGATTAAATTAGCAATAACAAGGCCATTTAGATGACTGATATCATAACAAGTAATAAAGCAATAACAAGGCTATTAACATGTTGATTAACATAACAATTAATATAACAGTAACAAGGCAATTACATGACTTTTAACATAACAATTAATAGATCAATAACAAGGCGATTTCATATTGTTTAACCATTTAACTCACTGCAACAATTAATCAAAAATAAGGAATCTGTTGATCATTAGCTCATGGTAGAAAATAACATGGAAATTAATAAGGCAATAATATAGCTTTTATCATTGCAATTAAGATGGTAATTAATAGTAAAACATAGGCAACATTTAAGGAAAAATGGTGTCCAATCCAGCAATCACAGTCATCCATTTAAAGGGGTAAAACGTGGTCACACCGGTAGCGAAACACAGTCCCAGTTAATGGTGAACCACTGTGCATACCTCAACAAGCACATGCTACCAATTAATGGAAATTCGTGGGTATTTAACAGCAACTCAGTCCATCATTTGAAAGAAAAAACGTGGGCATTTAAAAGAACAATCTCAGTCTCATTTGGAAGCAAAAATGTGGGCATTTAAAACAACAAACTTAGTCTCATTTGCAAGCAAAAACGTGGGCATTTTAAATGGCAATCTTTGTCTGATTTGAAAGAAACAATGTGGGCATTTTAAATGGAAAACTCAGTCTCATTTGAAAGACAAAATGTGGGCATTTTAAACGGAAAATCTCTGTCTCATTTGAAAGCCAAAATGTGGGCATTTCAAACAACAATCTCTGTCTCATTTAAAAGCAAAAAATTGGGCAATTAAAACCATAAACTCAGTCTCATTTGAAAGCAAAAATGTGGGCATTTTAAATAGCAAACTCAGAATCATTTGAAAGCAAAAACATGGGCATTTTAAATGGCAATATTTGGCAACTTTTAAAAGAAAAAATGTTTTTCCATTTCCAGGATACTAATACAAAATGCAAACATGAATCAATTCATTTTTCCATTGCCAGAATACCAATACAAAATGCAGACATGAATCAATTCATTTTTCCATTACCAGAATACCAATACAAAATACAGACATGAATCAATTCATTTTTTCATTGCTAGAATACCAATACAAAATGCAGACATGAATCAATTCGTTTTTCCATTTCCAGCATACCAATACAAAATGCAGACATGAGTTAATTCATTTTTTTTCATTGCCAGAATACCAATACGAAATGCAAACAACAGTAAGAGAACCAAAATGATCCAACCAGCCAAGGACAACGATGGAGGTAGGTGGCTGATATGTTTGTCTTTCGCTCATCATCCTCGCACAAAAACACAGGGCGTTCCATAGGTCTATTAACGACGAAGTGATGACCATAGATCAGGCTCTTGGCCGACTCCTCAAGTGAGGACTGATGTGCTAGGGACGAAGGGAAAACAACCACAATGGTCACAATCAATACATCACAGGGCGGTCAAGACATGCAAGGAAACGAAGGCCATGGGAGTCAATCAATCATCGAGCTAGTCTATAAAAATTTTAGTCAACAATATAGACAATCAATATACTTACCCAATTAAACAAGCAGATCCCAAGCATAAATCCTACAATAATATACCATACAAAATGAAGAAAGTGTATTGTCGCCTGATCGCCCACTCTGAGTTGAAGTCCCGTGCGCTCTGTGCAACTCCCGCTTGTTGATTGACGAGACACCACCAATACCTCCCAGCCAATGATAGGGGTAATATTCTTCCCCCTTATCCCCTCGAGACACAAAGGGGCCACACACACTATCCAAAGATTCAACTAGCCCCCAACTCACCTCGCAAGGCTGAGCTACCACTCCTCACTGAGCTGGGTATCCCAACTCCCACAAGCTAAGTCATTCAAGTAGAGATTTTTGCAGCGTAACATTACACAAAAAAGAATAACCCCTTCATCCTTCTCCTCCCTCCATTATATATAATTTCCAAGTCCTTTACCTTCCCAAAATCCCATTTAATTTAATGTTTAATAAATTAAATCCTAAAAATCCTCCACGTACAAGTGTCACCCTTCCC
>JASDQU010560090.1:4897-21085 GCA_032191745.1 Picea mariana | reverse complement strand
CTAGAAGCCCAGGATAACTTGATGCCTCCGGAGATTCCTGAGGAGATAGTTGAACAAGAGACATTTCAAGAAGAAGAATCTTCTCCGAAGATTTTTGGACACTTCTCGGATAACATCTTCCAAGCTAACTTCGAGACAGTCCATCCCTACAATACTAGGAGTAAGACAACAAACAAATCTTCTTCCGAAAACACTATGACTTTTCCCCTAAAGCAATCTAAACTAGATGAGACTAAACAGAGTCATGTAAATCCCAACTTAGATTATGATTTAGTTGAAGATATTAAAAAGTTAAGGGCTAACATTTCTGTTTATGAGTTATTAAAGTTTCCATTTCTGCTACAAAAAATGTTACAGAACATCGCAGAGAATAGCAAAAATGGTAATTCAAACAAGGTTGTACAGAACAAAGTTCCTTAGAAGACTTCCACTAAGAATAATCCTGATCCTCATGATAAAGGAAGCCTTCCTGTAAATAATGTAAATAATGTGGATAAATTAGCTTTAGAGACTGCGAGTAAAAAGCCACAAGCTTCCACACTTAGTACTCGTAGAAATGTACCTCCATTTTTGTTAACTTTCGAAATATTTAATAGAAACGTGCACAATTGTATGGTGGACTCAGGAGTGTCATCCAATGTGATGCCATGGTTTGTATGTCAGAAGATTAACGCTGAAGTCGAACCATCCACTTTAAAAATCATCCAACTTGATCGAACTAGTGTTAAAGTTGTAGGCGAATTAAGGAATGTGCTTATAAGATTATCATCTAACCCCAAAGTTCATCAAGTAATTGATATTATTGTTGTGGATATTCCAGAAGTGTATGGTCTGTTTTTAAGTAGGGATTGGTCGGAGAAACTACACGACTATTTCGCGACAGATTGGTCTCACCTGTGGCTTCCAGAGAATGACAAGCCCAACAAAATCAAGGTAAATCGTGAACGATACCTTAAATTCACGGTCACAGATTTGAATGATCCCAACGAACCATTTACACCTTCTGCTGATTCACCTGAAGTACAAGGGATGGATACCTTTTTCGGTAATTTCATGGCCGAGACTTCAGCTATCACCAACCCAGAACAACAGTTCGAGATTGTAGCATATGTACAACCAACAACTTCTTCACAATGGTCTCATGCACCCGTTAAAAATCAAATTTGGTCTCTTTATTTTGACGGGTCAAATTCCAAAGAAGGAGCTGGCGCAAGTTGTGTTATTATCGATCCGGCAGGTAACAAAACCTTGACTACATGTAGGCTAGAATTTGAATGTACTAATAACATAGCAGAATATGAGGCTTTACTGCAGGGTCTCAGAAAAGCTTTAGATATGAACATTCAAAATTTGGCTGTCTTTGACGATTCTGAAATCGTGGTTAGACAGGTAAGAGACTCCATCCACTGTCTGTCTTTGCATCTTAAAATCTACCAATCCGAGGTATGGAATTTAATGAATAAGTTTTCTTNTCCTAGATTGAATAACTCTGAAGCTAATCTATTAGCTAACGTAGCTTCCAAAATCTTTCCTGCAGAAGGCTTGTCCCTAGATGCATTCTCTTTCGAACTGTTGTTTAGGCCATCCATTCCCGACAACATCACAAATTGGAGAGTCTTCGATAATGATCAACAAATTATTATCTTCGTGCATATGGAGGAAACTTTTCAAGGTGCAATGATCGACGAATGCACTCACGATGACAATTTGTGCGATTTCACAGTAATACCAGATCCAAGAACTCCTGAATCTTCATTTGACATGGTAAATTTGATCCCTAAGTCTATTGTTAGATTAGAGAAATTTTATGATCTTCAAGATAAATTCAAAAAATCGGTCAACTGTAAAACCAATAGTTCCTCGTTATCATATGAAAAAGTAAACTTAGGAACTAATGACAATCCGCAGTGCATTAATTTAGGGGTGGGGTGTTCTGAACAAGAAAAAGCTGCATTTGTTAAATTGTTTAAAGAATTTAAAGATGTTTTTGTGTGGACGTATGATGACCTTAAAACTTTCGACCCTAACATCATATGACACATCATTCCTATGAAACCCCAAACCTTTCCCTTTCAACAAAAATTAAGAAAAATGCACCCTAAGCTCGAACCGACCATCAAAAAAGAATTAAATAAACTCTTGAATGCTAAGATAATTTTCCCAGTTAGGCACAGTCAGTGGGTTTCTAACCTTGTCCCTATTCGGAAGAAAAGTGGGGAAATTCAACTATGTGTCGATTTCCGAAACCTTAATAAAGCGTTTGATAAAGACAACTATCCTATCCCACCCATGGAAAAGATCCTTCAATAGGTATCTGGTTCTGAGAGGCTATCTTTATTGGATTGTTTCTCAGGGTACAACCAAGTCCTGATGTCTCCTCCAGACCAACTTAAAACTACCTTCTGCACTCCATGGGGCACCTATGCTTATCAAAAAATTCCCTTTGGATTGATTAATGCCGGTGCCACTTTCCAGAGAGCGATGGAAATCGGTTTCCGAGGCTTAATCAATGAGTCCATCGTAGTTTACTTAGATGATGTTACTATGTTTTCAAAAAACAAAACTGATCATCTAGCTCATTTAAGAGTTGTTCTATAGTGATGTCGTAAATACGACATTTCCTTAAATCCTAAAAAATCTATATTGGCAGTAGAACAAGGTAAACTCTTAGGATTTATTGTGTCACACAAAGGGATGATTATTAACCCCGAAAGGACTCAAGTCATCTCGAAACTTCCCCCTCCTACATCCAAAAATTCTATGCAGTCTTTTTTAGGCCAGATAAACTTTGTCAGGAGATTCATCCCCAGTTTCTCCGAAATGGTCAGACCTTTACAGAACCTAATTAAGAAAGACGCACAATATCATTGGGGACCCTTAGAAAACCAAGCATTTAATGCAATAAAAAAGTCCATAATAGACGCTCCTTCTCTCATGAGCCCTGACTTTTCCCAAGACTTCACGCTCTACACTTTTGCTTCTAACCGCTCCTACACTGCCGTCCTTACTCAAAAGAACGCAGAAAACAATGAAGTACCCATTGCCTTTATGAGCTCTTCTTTCAAAGGCGCAGAACTTAATTACCCAGCAGTTGATCAGCAAGCCTACACTGTTTTCAAAGAAGTCAAGCACTTCCGGTCTTATCTTTTGAAATCTAGGACAAAAGTGATTGTCCCTTATCCAGCCGGCAGGAACCTGTTAGTGCAGAAAGAACTAGGTGAAAAGAGGGCTAACTGGGTTACCTCCTTATAGGAGTATGGCATAGAAATTACCCCAACTCAGATAGTGAGAGGCCAAGGGTTATGCAAGTTAGTTGCTGATTCAGCAGCAGGACAACAAGAAGAAAACAATATGTCAAACCTAGGACAACACAATCAAAATGTAATCTGCTGTGCACAAAACTCTGTCAGTCCCTGGTATGACGACATAAAATTCTGTCTTGAACATGGGTCAGCCCCCCGTCACCTGGATCCCACTAAAAGAAGAGCGTTGAGATTAAAGTCTGCCTCTTTTCATTTGGTTAACAATATTCTGTTTCGTCAAAATTTTGATGGCGTACTGATGTGCTGTCTTGAGAAAGATGAAGCAGAAAAAGTCTTACAAGAATTGCACGCAGGAGAAGCTGGTGGACATTTTTATGGTGACACCACTGCCCATAAAGTTTTGAGAGCCGGTTATTACTGGCCCACACTTTTTAGAGATGCCCATGCCTTGTCTTGTAAGTGTACTATTTTCCAAAAAGCATCAGGGCGGTTACAGAAACCAGCCTTTCCTTTGCAGCCTGTTCTAGTAGACTCTCCTTTTCAGCAGTGGGGCCTTGATATTATAGGTCCAATCAATCCGCCATCCTCATAGTAGCATAATTTTATCATAATAGCCACATATTATTTCACCAGGTGGTCTGAAGCTGCCACATTAAGAGCTATGAATACCAATCAGGTAATTGCCTTTTTAAATTCGAACATTATTACTCGTTTTGGTATCCCTGACTGTTTAGTATTCGATAACGCCTCTTATTTTTAATCTCTTTAGATGAGTAAGTTTTCTCTAGAAAAAAAAATTAAATTGAAGTATTCTGCCAGCTACTACCCCTAGGGCAATGGATTGGCCGAATTGACAAATAAGAATCTGATTAAAATTATCAAGAGAACGGTAGCTGAGAATCAAAAAAACTGGCATAATGCATTGTTAAACGCAATATGGGCTGATAGGGTAACACCAAAAAATGATGTAGGTAACTCTCCCTTTTTTCTCGTTTATGGCAGAGAAACAATTTTTCCACCACACATTCTTCTTCCCTCACTACAACTATCGCATAAAATACAAGAAGAGGACTGTCCCCCTTTGAAAAACCGAATTAACACTTTAATGAAACTAGAAGAGGTAAGAGCTCAAGCTAAACGTAAGTTAGATCAGCATCAACTAGTGGTCAAAATCTGGTTCGATTCTAACTCTGCCTCTGATAGGAAATTCGAAGTAGGTGACCTCATCTTGAAATGGGACAAACCACATGAGGGAAAGGGAGAGCACACAAAATTTCAAAACTTATGGCTTGCACCATTCTTAATTGCTGAGAAATTGGGTCCCATCTCTTTCTGATTGCAGAATCTAGAAGGATAGCCTAACACCTATCCGGTGAATGGCCAAGCTCTGAAAAGATATTTCACTTGATGACAACCCTTTGTATACTATGTACATATTTTTCTTTTGTTTTCTTTTCTTTTACTGTTTTGGCTTTGAATTTNAACTACTGCTGAAAATCGTCTAAACATCAATTATAATATACTTCTGAAATTTACATTTATGTTGAAAAGACTATTGTTTGAAAGAAGCTAACTGATTCCGATCTAAGAGTAAAGCCTGTCACGATCATCCATTATCTTTTTACGCTGTCCCTATTCCTTAAGGGAATACCTCAGAAGATGTCTCCCTGCCTTAGAAGGTCAGTTTTGTAAATAAACCATCTCTGGATCTTAATGAAGGACAGTTCTGAAAAATTCTGTTGAGGTCTGTAAAAATATGCTAAAATATCATAATTTCCAGCGTCACCCCGCTCAACTATATATTGTTAAGAAACAAAATAAATCATTAAAAGAGATATGGGAAGTGCTTGTAAACCTGTAGGGATGCTGAACAGGTCTGCTGGCAGTGGGTAAATGCATGCATGATGCCAAGACAACTTTGCTGGGGTACTGAATAGGCCTGCTGGCAGTGAGGCAATGTCGGGTAAATGAAAATTTGCAAATATGCAACCTTTGACCCTAAAATGTCCTTTATTCTGATTTGGAACTTCTTGGCAGGATACAGATATCAGAGTGGATTAAATGGCAACCTTGTCGAGGCTATGGACGCTTGCTGGCAGCAGTGGCTCTGTCAACAGTATTGGAGGTTTTATCTTTAATATCGTGGCTCACTTGTCTTAAGACTGCTATCAGTTTTCATCCTTCAAACATCGTTGGAATATTTGATCATTGATGATGTTTAAACAATTTTCTGGTTATTTTTGTTGGAATTATCCCTGTTATCCTAATCTGAATTTGTTTTTTTGGCAGAGATAACTGCTTCTACTAGTGTGTTGCCATTGTTGGCAGCCAATTCGCATTTTTATCTTATCCTTATAATCTGCCTACACCAGTGTTTTGCAACCCATGATTTTCATCGCAATCTTTGAATAAAACGACACTATTTTGTACTTCTATTCTAGTTTTCATGACTGCAAGTGTGAAAACTTTGATTTTGAAGTCACATCAATGGCATTAAAATCGTCAATGAATTATTATGGTCACTCTTGTCTATGTGTTCATCGCATTTCCAATTTAATTATAGTCGCACAGTTAACAAGACTGCAAAATCTTTACTCATTTGGCATTCTTGTTGTTAATATGATTTCAATTTTTATGAGACTGTGATGATTTTCTAATGCTTGTGTTTCAATCGTTGATTTATTGGTGGTTTGATGTACTTTGATCAAACTCCTTGGCACATTGGTTTCATGAAAACACTTTGACATTATGGATTAGACCCTTGGTGTAATCATTTCATACAACACATATGTAATATGATCGAACCATTGGTGTTGATTTCGAATCATTGTTTTGGTTTTAAAACTATGCAAATGCTATGCTTATGCGAATTTTTGAGTCAAATTACCATGGATTTCATTAATTGTTTGAAAAACATTGTTTTTAACATATGCAATAGTGATTTGAATCGCTTTATACGTCGTCGGTTGTACATTGGGAAATGACTGTTTTGCATGGGCTGAACTAGTTATGCCCGAGAACTAGTTATGCAAAACAGTCATTTCCCAATGTACAACCGACGACGTATAAAGCGATTCAAATCACTATTGCATATGTTAAAAACAGTCATTTCCTCATTATTCGATCTAGTTCAGCAAAACAGTCATTTCCTCATTATGAATTCCTCATTTAGCTCGAGTTGTATGTCACCGACCTTAGCCCTACATCCGTCAAAGGTAAGGGAAAATTGTTGGGCTACCGAGAGGTTAAAACCCTCAAACCTTTGAATAAACCACAAGCCAACCACCATTTTCCAAATCCTTTCAAGCATTGTCGAACAACAGGAATGTTTGGCTACCGTTTGGCTCTATGTGCACCACTGGTGCCATAGACGGGAACACACGATGAGTCGGGTGAACGGGCGAGGTTTTCAGTAGGGTATACGCCAGATCGAATAACTCACAGACTTCCCCGAGAATAAACAAAGGTGACCCGGGCATTTAAAAGAAAAAACTCAGTCCATCATTTGAAAGAAAAAACGTGGGCATTTAAAACAACAATCTCAGTCTCATTTGGAAGAAAAAATGTGGGCATTTAAAACAACAAAATTAGTCTCGTTTGCAAGCAAAAACGTGGGCATTTTAAATGGCAATCTTTGTCTGATTTGAAAGAAACAATGTGGGCATTTTAAATGGCAAACTCAGTCTCATTTGAAAGCCAAAACGTGGGAATTTTAAATGGAAAATCTCTGTCTCATTTGAAAGCCAAAACGTGGGCATTTTAAACAACAATATCTGTCTCATTTGAAAGAAAAAAAGTGGGTGATTAAAACCACAAACTCGGTCTCATTTGAAAGCAAAAACGTGGGCATTTTAAATAGCAAACTCAGACTCATTTGAAAGAAAAAACATGGGCATTTTAAATGGAAATATTTGGCAACTTTTAAAAGCAAAAACGTTTTTCCATTTCCAGGATACTAATACAAAATGCAGACATGAATCAATTCATTTTTCCATTGCCAGAATACCAATACAAAATGCAGACATGAATCAATTCATTTTTCCATTGCCAGAATACCAATACAAAATGCATACATGAATCAATTCATTTTTTCATTGCTAGAATACCAATACAAAATGCAGACATGAATCAATTCGTTTTTCCATTTCTAGCATACCAATACAAAATGCAGACATGAGTTAATTCATTTTTTTTCATTGCCAGAATACCAATACGAAATGAAAACAACATTAAGAGAACCAAAAGGATCCAACCAGCCAAGTAAAACAATGGAGGTAGGTGGTTGATATGTTTGTCTTTCGCTCATCATCCTTGCACAAAAACACAGGGCGTTCCATAGGTCTATTAACGCCGAAGTGATGACCATAGATTAGGCTCCTGGCCAACTCCTCAAGTGAGGACTGATGTGATAGGGATGAAGGGAAAACAACCACAATGGTCACAATCAATACACCACAGGGAGGTCAAGACATGCGAGGAAACGAAGGCCATGGGAGTCAATCAATCATCGAGCTAGTCTATAAAAATTTTAGTCAAAAATATAGACAATCAATATACTTACCCAATCAAACAAGAAAATCCCAAGCATAAATCCTACAACAATATACCATACAAAATGAAGAAAGTGTATTGTCGCCTGATCGCCCACTCTGAGTTGAAGTCCCGTGCGCTCTGTGCAACTCCCGCTTGTCGATCAACGAGACGTCACCAATACCTCCCAGCCAATGATAGGGGTAATCTTCTTCCCCCTTATCCCCTCGAGCCACAAAGGGGCCACACACACTATCCAGATATTCAACTAGCCCCGAACTCACCTCGCAAGGCTGAGCTACCACTCCTCACCGAGCTGGGTATGCCAACTCCCACAAGCTAAGTCATTCAAGTAGAGATTTTTGCAGCGTAACGTTACGCAAAAAAGAATACCCCCTTCATCCTTCTCCTCCCTCCATTATATATAATTTCCAAGTCCTTTACCTTCCCAAAATCCCATTTAATTTAATGTTTAATAAATTAAATCCTAAAAATCCTCCACGTACAAGTGTCACCCTTCCCTGTTATTCCTTCGTAAATAAATTTTTCTTTAATTAATTAATTACCCCTATTTCGCTCACCCACCTAGAGTCACTCCTAGAATCCCTCCTAGGTGTCTCCAAAATCCCTTATAGGTTTTAATGACTTTCCCCATTATTAATTTGCTAGTTCAGTTTAAAATTAGAAAGCTCTTAAATACTAGATACCTTACTAAGTTTAACTTTCTGCTTTTTCCCTTGTGTTTCCCTTTTCTTTTTATGTTTCCCTCTTTTCCTAGATTCCTAAATATTTTAGATTTCCCTCTTTCCCCTTTTCATTTAAAACTCAAATTGGCAGGTGTAGAAATTAACCCTTTTCCCTTTTTCATTAATAAATTTTAAATTATCGTAAAATAATAAAACAATTATTTCCCTTTTTTAAATTTTATCCTAATAGATTTTTAGGAATCAATTAAATTGCTTACTCCCATATATATATATATATATATATATATATATATATATATATATAATAAGTACATAAAATTTTACCACTAGCATAATTTAGACCTAGACCTTAAATTTCCATGCTGGGTGACAATTTATTAGGGAAATTGTTTTTAAAAATTCTTATCATGTTATTCATCCTAAGGCCATATANAATAAGTACATAAAATTTTACCACTAGCATAATTTAGACCTAGACCTTAAATTTTCATGCTGGGTGACAATTTATTGGGGAAATTGTTTTTAAAAATTCTTATCACGTTATTCATCCTAAGGCCATATAGGTTCATTAATTTATTATTAACAAAGCGACGTGCCCTTCAGGACGCACTAGGTGCTCCAAGGATGCCACTCACCTCAATGTTCCCTCGCGCGATGTGCCCTTCAGGATGCACTACGTGCTCCAAGGGTGCCACTCGCCTCTTTCAATTTTTCTTGTGCAACGTGCCCTTTAGGATGTACCACATGCTCCAAGGGTGCCACTCACCTCTTGACTAACTTGGTAGAAATCAAAAACCCCTGGAGTCAATACTCCGCTAGGTGAAATTGTGGGAGACTAAGGGTCTCTAAGGAATAATTCCCCTACCTTATTTCACGCCCCTTAGAATCATCGTGAGCGACAGTCGCAGTCTGCTCTAATGACATCGTGGGTCCTCTCGAACTAGGTCAACGTTAACCTACAGTTCGAGCCACGATGAGAGTGCTAGTAGGATGTGGCATGGTTGTTGTCCACACCTCTCCCTTAACATCTCTGGTAGTCGTGCATGACCCCTCTACTCCACATGTGATTCTCGTCGGCAAGCTATCGTCAGCCTGCGTCATCAACGAATCATGTCAGAAATATATCCATAATCATATCATCTAATCAGATGCACTAATATCACAATAAAACAATCAAACCCCAATGGTACACTCCCCAACACGATCCAGAGTCCAAGGGGTTCCATCGATGCCTCTGCATCCTTGAGGTCCAAAATCCTTCACACTCAGTAAAACCAAATCAATAGCACCTGTCTATGTCAATGTAGTAAAACAACAGGTCACCAACCCATAACACCTCATAATCAAAATCAATGTTTTAATAGAATAAAATCCGGATCACTTGCGATCAAGTGTTCTCACAAAATAAGTTTGCTCAGTGCAGAAGAGCAGGATGTTACATATGTGATCTCTGAGGTGTCAAATAATGGTGGAATATGGCCGAAGGAGGTCCACATTGAACAATGGATGCAGGGCAAGAAAGGGTGGCGTGTTGAGATTAAAATCATTGCTAACCATAGCCTTGATGATAGTGTAAGGCCCATAGTAAAGTGGGCTAAGCTTCCTATAGGGTCCCGTGAGACGCTCGTTCTGCAAATGTAACCATAATTTCTTGCCAACATGAAATTGGTGTGGTACACCGTGTTGATCATGGCGTTGCTTGTACTTAGCATTGTATTTATGAAAAATATCCTAGACCTATCGACAAATGTGTTGAATCCACTCAATTAATTTGGTGGCTTTGTCAATCACAGACTGATCATGGGAAGATTCGGTTTGTGTGGTGGCAAGAGGAAGTGTAACATCAATGGGTCCCAAGGGTTGGAATCCTTGACCCATCTAAAATGGGCTATGGTCGATGGAGATATGGAGAGCTCCATTGTAATTGTGGTGAACATAGGGGAGACTCTCATCCCATGTACGTGGATTCTTAGAATTGTACATGCACACAATGTGCAAAATCATCCGATTGATGACCTATGTTTGGTCGTCGATTTGGGGGTGGAAAGAAGTGGATTTTGTGAGCTTGGTGTCCAACATTGACCAAAGACTCGACCAAAATGTGTTGAGGAACCTATTGTCCTGGTCGGAGATGATGGTCTGTGGTATCCCAAAGTGGATCCTCACTCATTTGAAGAAGAGCTTAGCAGTATCCGTCGTTGTTATATTGTTCTTGTAGGATTTAAGGATGGCCATCTTCAAAAACTGATCAACGACCACAAATACATTGTCATTTCCTTGCTTGGTGGATGACATGCCATACATGTAATCCATTGAGATGGATTCCCAAGGATTCTCGGGAATAGGAAGAGGGTTGTATAAGCCTTGCTTCTTGATAGTTGTCTTGGCAATGGTAGAGGCAGTGCAAGATCTGATATACTTGCTGATGTCCTGTCAAAGTTTTGGCCAATAACAATGTTTCTGAAGAACGACCATAGTTTTGTCCATGCCAAAATGTCTTTGCACCCAACTGTAGAAGGCTTCCCAAATCTAATTTGCACGATCTCTTGTAGGAACATAGAGATGGATCAGGTGGCATACAATTTTGTCATGAATGTGAAAATTGGTGACAGTCTCTCTTGTACCCAAGAGATGATAGGTGGTGGTGAAGTCTGGATCTTGTTGATACAGTTGGGGCCACTCAGATGCTTCATGTCCACAGGAATGGAGAACAGTGGTGAGTGAAGCCATAAGAGGCTGAATGAGGCAGTTAACAAAACGATTTGAGATACATGTCTTATACTTGATGTTGATATGGAACTTCTACAAGTAGGTTGACCACTTCGGATGGTGGTAGTTCTACAATTTTCTGTGTGTATGTATGAATTGTAGAGGATTTTGATCAGTGTGTATGATCATCTCTTTTCCCATAATGTAGTGATTCAATTGACGAAAGGCTTGTACAATGGAATACATTTACTTGTCATAGGTGGGGTAGTTCTGGATAGTATCGGAGAGTGTCTCACTATGGTATGCCACCAAATTCCCGTGTTGAGTGAGAACTGCACCCAGAGCATAGTTTGATGCATTAGTCTCAATCTCGAACAATTTTTGTAGATTGGGCAAGGAGAGTATTGGAGCTGAGCACAAGCGATGCTTCAAATCATCGAATTCTCTTTGTTTTTCCTTCCCCCACATGAAATTTTCCCTACCACCTCCCTTGGTCACCTGGGCGAATCTCAACACGAACCATTGGTAGAAGTTGGCTAGTCCCAAGAAGCTTTGAATCTCGATCAGTTTGGTCAGGCATGATTAGTCACACAATACTTGGATCTTAGCTGGATCAAAATGTACCCCATGATCATCAACAATGTAGCCCAAGTATTGGACCCTGTTCATGCCAAAAGAGCATTTTTCCAACTTGGCATATAGCTTGTGCTATTGTAGAGTGGTCAAAACCTATTGAATATTTCAAATGTGCTCCTCCCATGTGGTACTAAAGATGAGGATGTCATCCAAATATACTACCACAAAGGATTTTGTGAAGGGTCTCAATACAACATCCATCAACCTCATGAAAGTGGTTGGTGCATTTGTTAAGACAAAGGGCATGACTAGCCATTCAAAGAGACCTTCTTTAGATTTGAAGGTCGTATTCCATACATCCGTTGGAATACATCCGTTGGTTCGATGGGATCCTGGTGTTAGCCAGGCTTTAGTTCAATATTTCTGAAGAAATTTCCCCCCTTGAGTTGGTCAATAAGGTCATCAATCCTAGGAATGGGGTACCGGTTCCTGACTGTGATTTTGTTTAAGGTTCTGTAATCAATGCAGAGTCGCCACATCCCATCCTTCTTCTGCACCAGTAAAATCAGGATTCTGCAAGGGGAGGAGATGGGTCTAATGTGCCCCTTTTGAAGCATCTCTTGGATCTTTTGCCTATTTTTTTCATTTTCCATCAACGAGCGACAATATACTGGTCCATTTGGTAGAGGTTTATTGGGGGTTAGATCAATTAGATGCTTGACTTGGCAGTGTTTCGATACCCCTGTAGGCGAGGAGAAGATGTCTATGTATTCTTCCATGATCCCGTCCACTTGTTTATGCTATAAAGAGAGGCTCTGTGTAGAGGCCACATATGTGGAGGTGACCTTCTACTTACTATGAGAATGGATCACAAATAATATGAACTTTTTGGTCTATGAGATGACCTTACTGCATTGCTTAGTAGAGATTAAAGAAAAAACAGTAGGCGGTGCTACCTTTGGTATCCTGTACAATTGTCTATTGAAATTAATAATAACACTACAAGTTCTAGAATCATACACAACATGATGCTTCTATAAATATGGTTGACCTAAAATAACATCACAAACGTCAATGGGAGAAATATCACACAGTGCCTCATCTTTGAAAGTCTTGATGTTGTAGGCCAGATGACACTGTTGGTTGACACATAGATCTCTTCCTTGGCAAAGTCAGTCGATGGTGTAGGGTTGTGGGTGTGGTTTCATTGGAAGTTCCATCTTCTTGACGACCTCTGGTGAAATCAAGCTCTTTTGAATCCCGCTATCGATAATGAAATGAAGTAGATCTCCCTTTACCCGCATATGTGAGTGAAATAGGTGTTCTCCTTCCTCTAGTTCTTCTGGTTCACTTGGTCGGACTTTGGTGGTAGTGACAATGGCACTGGGTTCATCATTGATAATATTCTTCCATCCTTTAGGATTTGATTCGGAATCATAATTGGTCTTTGACTCAGAAGCCTTCAATTCCTCCATGAGTGATTGTTTGGAGAGACATTCTTCGGTGTTGTGCCAAGGGATTTTATGGTACTCACACCATTTTCCTGTGTCCTTCTTCATATTTTCATTGCCTTTCTTATGTTGTGGCTTGGACTGGTTATCTTTGGGTCATCCATATCAACTTGGTCCCTTACTGTGAGCGTTGGGGTCGCATTTTCCCTGCTTCGGCTGTGAGGGGTTTTTAGATCCAAACTCTCTCCTTTTCTGCTTAAATTTCTACTCGATCTTGATCGCTTATCTATAAGTCGCGCCCAATGAGGCGATGTCAAGAAACTCCATTTCTATTTGAATGTATCTATGAAAACATATATGGTCTTTGAGCACCATATGATGCTCATAGTCTTTTATACCCAATTTGGTGTGCAGGGTATGGAAAATATTGGTGAAATCTGGTACTGTCTAGTCCCTTCCTTGACGTAGGGTGCTCCACCTGATGTACTGGTCATCGTAGCTTCCAAAAGGGTAATACTATTCTTTAATGGAATCCCAAAAGGAATATCATGTAGGGCCCACCACAAACATTGCATATTCCTCTACGACCCTTTGCTCAAATTTAGTATCCCACCAGTCTTTAACATGGGGAATGACCTTGAGGAGTACAAAAGTGATCTTTTCCCTATCGAAAAAATTGTGGACCGAAAAATACCCTTCGAGCATATTCAACCATTTATCTACAACATTCGCATATATCAGTCCTTCAAATAATGGAATATCGAAATGTATGTTAAGGTTTAAGCTATTATTAGAGTTATTTTCATTTCACTAGATAACAATATCATAAGATAGGATCACTAAGAAATACACAATCACAAGAGACACGCCATTTATTCTAGGAAACCCTCATGGGGGAGAAAACCTAGAAAAAATTCCTTACTATAGATAGCCAATACAATGCCAAGATATAACTCAAACAAATACAAAAAGTCCTCTCCCAAGAATGCACCTCTCTCTCTCTCTCTCTTCTCCAACTATAGCTCCGAAACATGTTTTTCAATGAACAAGTGAGTGTGTGTCTAAGTGAGGTGCTAGCCTCCTTATTTATACAACTCTGGCATGTGTGAAGGTGTCTTTTCACTGGCAGGGCCAACTTCTCAATCTAGGTGGTTATAACCACCTTTAATATATTATGGGGCCTCTTTAATATATTTTGGGGTCGACTTCTTATTCTACCTATTACAATTATGTTTTGACAAATCCGTAAAAGGGGATTTGGTCTTTTACAATAGATGACATGATCAATACACAATAAGGGATCAATCTATTGAATAATACAACAATAATAATTAGAATACACTTTGCATTTACATTATTTCAACACCCCCCCTTAACAAGAAGGGTATTCTATAACAACATCAGGTGAGAGAGAGGAAAAAATCATCAACAACATCAGGTGGGTGAGAGGAAAACATCATCAATATCATCTTGGAACACTGACTGGCGTATCTATAAATCATCGAAAGTTTTTCTCATCATCAACACAACACAAAGGCTGGAGCATCATCAACATATCATGGAGCTGGAGTAGCATCATCATCCTCATTGGTATGAGGCTAAGGTAACATCATCATCATCTTCAACATTAAATCCAAAATAATATCATCATCATCACCTTATACAAGGACTCAGGAGCTAAAGTGGCATCATCATCATCATCATCTTTAGCAAGAGGCTGAAGTGGCATCATCATCATCATCTTCAGCAAGAGGCTAAAGTGGCATCATCAACATCATATTCAGTAAGAAGATGAAGTGGAATCATCATCATCAATTGCATCAACATGGATTAGTATAACACTAATACATCATCATCATCGATAACAACACAAGGCTAATACAACATCAAAAGAAACAATATTACATCACAAAGGCTGGCAACACATCAACACAAAACAAGGCTGGAAACACATCATCACAGCATGAGGTTGGCAACACAGCATGAGGCTGGAAAGACATCATCACAACACGAGGTAGCAACACAGCACGAGGCTGGAAACTCATCACAACAATTAAGCTGGCACACCACACAACAATTACGCTGGAAATACAATACTAGACTGGACTTATGTCACAACAATTAAGCTGGAAGCATGGTACTAGACTGGATTTACGTCACAACAATTAAGCTGGAAGCACAGTACTAGACATATATGAACACAACAATCTAGACTGGCTTTACATTACATCAATTAAGCTGGAAGCACAATACTAGGGATATATCAACACAACAATCTAGACTGGATTTATGTCACAACAACTAAGCTGGAAGCACAGTACTAGGCATGTCTCAACACAACAATCTAGACTGGCTTTACATCAAAACAACTAAGATGGAAGTACAGTACTAGGCATATCTCAACACAACAATCTAGACTGGATTTACGTCACAACAACTAATCTGGAAGCACAATACTAGGCATGTCTAAACACAACAATCTAGACTGGCTTTGCGTCACAACAACTAAGCTGGAAGCACAGTACTAGGCTGGCATATCTCAACACTAGTCCCCCTTTCGAGGGAGGTCCTTTCAGACTATACCAAGCTTATCTCAAAAGTGCTCAAACTTTACATGAGATAGAGGCTTGGTCAACACATTGGCAACCTATTCATCCATGCTAACATATTGGAGCTTTATGGATCCTCTCTGCACCATGTCACAGATGTAATGATATCGGATATCTATGTCCTTTGACCTGTCATGAAATACAAGTCATCTTTATGCAGCTCTGGTTGTCACATAGGATTGTGTTTACTTCTATCTCTAGGTCGAATAGACCAGTCAATAACTTATGAAGCCATATAGCTTCGCATCTGGCAGAACACACAACAATGTATTATGCTTCCACTGTAATGAGAGAAATGCTGTATTGCTTCCTAATCTTCCATGAGATCATGGCTGATCCCAAA
>JASDQU010560089.1:75532-87972 GCA_032191745.1 Picea mariana | reverse complement strand
ACCTTGGCATTAACATCTGAGAAAAGTTTTGGCCAGTAATGCCTAGCCCTCAGAATTTTGTAAGTTGTGGCCCTCACTTATAACCCTTGTAAGTTGTGGCCCTCACTTAAGTTGTAAGTGTGATGTCCTCCACACACTCCTTCATGAAATTCACTTATAACCCTTTCTGTTTCTGATTCAACTAAGCAGATTAACAAGAAACCGAGTGGGTCTTTCCAATATAATTGATTTTCGGCAATACAATACTTAACCGCATGAAGCTTTAAAGTCCTGGCTTTTGATGGCGATAGTTCACTCAGACATTTTAGAGTTAGCAGGTATGATACTATGTTTCTGTACCATTCTGATGATACAAACTTCTCCTCGATCTTAATTGCACTTGTTCGTTCATCAAGCTCGTTTATGCTCATGTCTTCCTCACATTCCTCCAGGAAATTTATATCTAGAGCTCTGAGATTTGATTCAGCCAAAAGCTTGGCCAGGCCTTGTCCCTTTATCATTTTAGTAGGTTTGATTTCCAGGTCAAATTCTTGAATCTTGGCAAGCCATCGTCCTCTTTTCCCATCGTTGTCTGGTTGTACCAAAATATCTTTCACAAAACTTGTAGGTACGTACGCGATTATCTTGGAGTGTAATACATATGTTCTAAATGGCTTTAGTGCTTTTACCATGGTGTATTCTTGTTTTTCTATTATATCATATTTAAGTTATGCGTCTCTGAGGCTATTGCTAAAAAAGGAGATCGGTTGTTTGAAACCCTCTTCGTTTTTTTGGAGGAGCACCGCAACAATCGTGTGCTCAGAGGCAAACGAGAAAATAAGAAAATCTTTTGGATAATCGGGGCTTGCCAATATAGGTGCCTCGGCTATGACTTTATTAATGTGTGCGAACAACACTTTGGCCTCTGTTGTCCACTTTACTTCGCTATTCTTTTTTAGCATATCTGTGATCAATTTTACAATTTCAGCGAAATTTGGGATAAATCTTCGTAAAAAATTATTTTTCCTAAGAAAGATTGAATTTCTTTTACATTTCTAGGAATGTTTATAGTGTCTATCACTTCAACCCTCTTATGATCAATATTAATTCCATCCTTAGATACAATATGACCCAAAATTTTACCTTCTTTCATGGTGAAGTGATTTCTTGGGGTTTAAGGACAGACCAAACATGCGACATTTTTCGAATGTTTGTTTAAGATGTACCAAATGCTCTTCGTCGAATTTGGAGAAAACCGTTAAATCATCGAGATAGATGACTACGAACTTATCCCTCTCTTTGATGAAAGCGATGTCCATAGCGCGTTGGAACATGGCTCCTACATTCATCAAACTGAAAGGCATTTTATCATACATGAACATACCCCAAGGGGTAGTAAAAGCTGTTTTTTTTTTATCTTGTTCATTCATGGAAATTTGATTATATCCAGAGAAACCATCAATCATAGACATTTTGTTCGCCCCAACTACCCTTTCTATCACTTGATCCATTTTAGGTAGTGGATAGTTGTCTTTAAGAGAGGACTTATTTAGATTTCTGAAATCCATGCACAATCTAATTTCCCCACTCTTTTTTCTGACCGGGACTAGGTTTTCCACCCAGTCGGAATTTCTCAAAGGTACTATAATTTTCGCCTCTAAAAGCTTCTTCACTTCTCTCTCGACCACAGGCAATAAAATGAGGTTGATCTGCCTAAGCTTTTGTCTAAAGGGTTTGAACCCAGGCTTTAGAGGTATCTTGTGATCGATCACGGTAGTGTCATAGGTTCTTAACTCGTCGAAGGACCAGGCGAAAATGTCTTTAAATTGTCTGAGTAGGTCCTTATACTTGTCTTTTATTTCAAGGGGGAGGAGTTTAGATATTTTAACCGTCCTGGACTCTTTTTTAGTTCCTATGTCATAGTCCTCAACCTCTTCTGGTTGGGGTTGTAAGGTGGATTTTACAGGTATGTCATTTTGATCAAACAGTCTTTCCAGAGGGATCAGTCCTTTTGGAATCTAGTTATTTTTTAGGACCAGCATGTGATGATTTGCGATTTTGTCTTGGAAAGCTTGAGAGTCCTCCCCTTCTTGCATGATCCATATATGGTCATTCTGATTTTCTTGATCTGCGTGAGTTTCGTAAAATTCACCTACTGCTTCAAGAAACTTCTTAATTTGTTCATCATCCTCAAAAACCTACCAGTGCTGGATATTATCTGGTATAGATGGTCTGTGTCTTATCTCTGTGTGATACTTCAATTTAAAGGTTGTAGGAGGAGTGAAAGTTGAAGCTGCTTTAGCTAATGCATCAGCCTATAATTTTTTTGTGTGTGGGATGAAGTGGACATTTACAGACGAGAAAATGTTTTCCATCAGATCCCAGGAACAATTTCTGTATGATCTTAATCTGGGATGCTTGGCTTGGTATTGCCGATTTATTTGTTTGACTATCAACTCCACATCTCCGTATACCTCTAGTTTTTTTATTTTTAGCCTCCTGGCAGCCTCTAATCCTAAGACCAAGGCTTCGTATTCACATACATTGTTAGTATAATCTATATCCCATTGTAGTCTGTAAGAAAAAGGGACAACGAACCTTTCTTCAGGTGCCACAAAAAGCACTCCTGCACTAGCCCCTTCGCAAGACGAGGCACCGTCAAAAAACATTTTCCAGATACCGGTGCTACACATATCCTCGGTCATGTAACCCGACTCTTCATGCTCTATATCATTTTCCTTTGTGCAACCATCTAAACCGTCGTCAAAATATAAGATACAATTTCCTAAATCTTGATCTGCAATGTAAATAGGGAAATTGTTCGAATTTTGGGGGTCGCTTACTGTATATGCTAACCTCATCTCCCTGTACAACCGAGTAAATTTTCCACCAAACACAGGAATCGTGGCGTATGTCATATCCAGTTGAAGAGAACCCCCCATCTTGGCTCCCCATGACCTAGACAACAGTAAGCCGTACTTGGGAGGAATATCAGCAATGACCACATCCATCAAGATGCTCTTAATTGGGACCTATTCCAGGGTGACTACTAAATCCTTTATCATTCCCATACACTTAACTTTTTTCGAATCAAATGAGTAAAGATCTCCGTAAGGTCTGGTGATCTAAAGACCCAATCTGTCCATAATAATTTTAGGCATCACGTTATGTGAGGCTCCGGAGTCTAGCATGCAATTATGTAGCAGTTGATTGTATACGTTTAAGGTGATATAAAAGGAAGCAACAGTGTCTTTGGATCCTTCAAAATGTGGACCAAAAGTGATGTTGGGATTATCATCTTCCAGGTTCAAAACGTCAGATTGGCTTTCTAGCTCTGAAATGCCTATCACTTTGGTAATCTGCTTTCGATAAACTGGGTTTTTCGCTAACTCTACCAGAGGAATTGGTATCTTAATTTTATTTATCTCATTTTCAAAACTGAAAACTCCACTAACCTTGTCTGTTTCTCTAGTTGGGACTTCTGAATTCTTATTTTCTAACTTATTTGTCTGGACTGCCTTATTACTCATGATCTTGGTAAAAGGTGTATTTGTATTAGCTGCTTCAGTTTCCTGTGTTTTAGTCTCAACCTTTTCCACTTCGAGTTCTTGCACATTTACTACTTTCGCTTTGTTGTTAGGTAACACGGTTTCTTCTGGGGTAGGCTCATAAGTTTGACCTCTTGGGAGAATTTTCTTAGGTTGAGTAGTTGAAATAGGCTTACCCTTAGAACTCAAGTTATACCTAGGTTGGCCCTCGGCCATTATCATACCGGTTTCTTCTTGATAACTACACAGGTCAGTATAATCTCTTTCTTCATCCTCAATGGACGATTGTTGAGTGTTTAGAGATTTTTCATAATCCTCTCTAGTTAGATAAGGTTGTGTGCAGTCATCACCCAAGTTCATGACATCATCATCTAAATCTCTGAAATCTTGGAGATCATTCACTCCTATAAAATTTTCGTTCTTTAGGGGAGTTTGTATTTTCTGATCTTCGTTTTTTATCTGTCTTTGCTGATTTGGAGGATTGGGATTCTTCCTAAAATCCTTTTTGGCGAAAGAATCAGCTTTGGCCTGTTCTAGCTCCATTCTGGATATCTTATTAGACAGTTCCTTAATTACCCTAGCCATATCATCTACTTTGTCATCTGTATATCTATTAGATCCTGAAGGCCCTGCTTGTTCTCTAAAGCATCTAGTTTCTCAGTTTCCCACTTCTACTTTAGTTTTTGACTTACCAGAAGCCATCATATTTGACTCAATTTCTACAGCATCATCTTGCATTCGGTTTAGAGTAGCTCCCCTTCTTTCCCGCAAAAGAAGTGCAAAATATGGTTCGAAAACCCCCGCGAAAGTTACTTTTGTTGCGGGTTGGGATGGTTTAACCTCAACTGGGATTTTGTTATATAGCTTGTTGAATCTCTGAATAAACTCCATAACTGTTTCTGAATTCTTTTTTCTTAAAGACCCAAACTCGGTTAAATATTATAGGTGGTCTTTTATTTCACCCCATTGTCTAAGGAAAGCATCTTCCAAGGCATCATAGGACAAGATAGATCCTACAGGTAGACTTTGAAACCAAGTTCGGACCTGACCTTCGAAGGTTTGGATGAAAATCCTTGAATACACATCTTCATGTTCGAGACCTAGGATGTCTGTGAATTGATCAAAGAAATTTATGTGTTCAGCTATGGTCATATCTCCTTCCCCGGTGAATTTTGGCAAATTTTTTATATAATTTTCGGGAAGGGCATGCAAAGGAACGGGCAATACCAAAGGAGAGTATCTTGCTGCCACTTTAGCAAACACTCTGGGAGGGGGGGCAGGCCCTTGACCTCCAGCTCCTCCCCTAGAAACACCTCCACCTCCTCCTCCGACAACCCCTCCACCTCCCCCTTCGACGGCTGCCATCATTATTAGTGGAAAGTTGTAAAGGGGGTTTTGGAATATTAAAAGTGAATCTTTGCTTTCTTCGCAGGGCAAAAAATCTGAGGATGATTGGTAAGGGATGTAAGGGCTTGGCTCTTCGGACTTGCAAGAGATGTACTCGAGAGAACCAACGGGTGTGGAAACTGGATGTGTGAAATGTTCGTCGAGATTGTGTGAGGTCACAAAATTCAACTAAAGAGTCGATGATATATCGACAGCAGATAAATTTTCTACAAGACTTTTTCCTTTATGTACTACAGAGGTTATTGGACGGGTTTCGCTTCTAACTTCGGAGCAGTTTGATGTTAGATATTTTGTATCGAAAAGAGGGTTGTGTGAAGTTGAAGGTTCAGAAGAACTCTTGGTCTTCAATTGTGGGTATTTATGCTGATAGACTGCAGGGGTCGGCTTAAGAGAGCCTCTCGCCTTTAAAATCTTCTCAGGATCAGTAACAGGTGTGGTCTATTTACCATCAGGGTTTTGCCTAGTATTCCTTCATCTGGATGCCAGCTTATTAATTGTGGAGTCGCCAAGTGAAAGATTAGAAAGCCTTTAAAAGGTGTGCACTCTTTGTTCACTATCAAAGGGTTGCACTTTCAACGAAAAAATGTTGTTTTCCCAGGGAAAAATATTTCGTAACTTTGATCCCCGGCAATGGCGCCAAAAAGATGTTGTTCCAGAGTATGTACTTAAGGCTTAGAAGTACAGTGTCTAGGCATCCAAAAGTGAGCAAGGGGTAGAGAAGGAAGAAATGTCAACCTTCGGCGAGGGAAGCTAGGGTATATTTCTAGGTTGTTGTCTGGCTTCCAACTATTCTTGGATGTTTATGTCCCTTTCAATCGTTGCCCACGAACGTTCCAGTTTGAACCGAGTAGTGGCTGTTTTAAAAATAGTATCAAAAATATTCAAAGCAATATGTGTTTGATCTGATAGTCCGGGTTCAATATTAGGCTATCTTGCTACAGGGACAGTCATAGAGGAACAGAAAGATAAGAAAATCTCAATACTTTTTAGATATTGTCTCGATTTGGGTCGTATAAAGGAGAGTTTATAGCTCTGGTAGTGAAAACATGGTGCAAAATAAAGGCCCTTTCCCATAACTAAGTTATATTTTAATAAATGTGTATGAGGTGTAAGAAAAACATTAAGCTGTCTATCATGTAAGGCTCCTATCAAGGGAGAATCTCACTTATAAATAGAAGAAGAAAAAGATAAAGAAATAACCTAATGAAGCATAAAATATATATAGAAATTTAAAATGTTCACTGGTCTTATACCTGCTGATAGCTGGTACAGAGGAAAAACGGTAAACAATATAGAAAACTAGAATTTATTCACTGTAGTAGAGGTTGTACTAAATTATAGCGAAGCATTCATCAGATACATATATGAAATGAAATGAAATATGAAATATAAGGAAAATAACTCATAACACAGTCATGACAGAATCGAGAATCTTCAGATTTGCTTCATATTAACTCTCGAGGGAGAAAAATCTCTATTACAATCGACCCAAAAAGGTCCACCCTATTTTTCTTCCTTCTATTGTATATTTATACAAATTTACATATGATGGAATCCCAATCGTTCCAAGATTTTCAGTTACAACGAGAAGGAAATCAATCGTTTCATTTCTTTATCTTATGTCTTTATTTGGTACCAGAAGCCTGCCCTCTCGCATGCTCGGTACAAGTGACACATTTTTCCACCAGTCGAGATATCAACCTTGAAGGTTTCGCTTGACAATTGGCCTCAAAAATGTAACAATCTCTGACTAATTGCGACAACCTTTCTTCCATCTGTCGGTCTAGGGTGTCAATAGCGTACAATTGCACACTTGGTTTAATAATACATTTATCTATTTGAACTATGTCTGCCAAATTTACTTGTGAGACTTCGACCGAATCTCTTTCTTCTTTCTCATTTATATTGAGCGAGAGTTTCGTCATATTCATTTGGCTCAGCATCTCAGCATTACTCTCACTATCAATGCCTAACAGATTTCCATCTATATAACCGAAAGCCTCTTCACAGGATTTCCTTACCTTCTTGGCTTGCAATTTTCCTTCTGATATGTTGCGTTCCCATTCTTTCAATAAAATATTACCTCGAGTCTATTCCGAAATGGAAAACTTAGAACTTTCTCCTGATTCCCTATTTGTTGTAGCTATTACAGCCTCTTGAAATGTGACCTGAGCTGCTCCAGATTCTCTCTCTCTGACAGATAAGTTTTCTGATACTTGATCAATAAGCAGACAATTGTCCCGAATCATCTATACCTTGGCAAGTAAACTTCACTGGGCTGCAGAAACCCTGCTCCGAATCTCCATAGCCTGGGACTGGAATATCCCGATATTTATAACTTGGCTTTCGGTGAACTCTAATCTAACCTGTAGCTGCTCAATCAAGTCTCTTTGTTGGCCTACCTGTATTTGACTGGTCTGAGCTACCAGCTCTGCTTGTTCGAGCTTAGCTTTGAGCAGCTCGATTTCCTCTTTATCGGCCATCTGTGCTTGTTCTATTCCTGTGTTCGCCTGGTCCTTGGCAACTTCTTCTGTTGTGGCTAGTTTAGCTTCTAAGGTTTTGATGAGGCGATTTTTTCGCTTCAGCTGATTTTTCAAAACCTTGACTGAAAATTGGTTTGTCGTAGAAAACGCCCCTAATGTCTCGGTTATTTCTGTCGCAAACTCTTCTTTCTTCTTTTCTTTCCCGTCAGTCAACACCTTAAATTTCTTGGCCATTGATCCTACTTCTTGATAGAATTCTCTTTTTACCACATCTTTTCTCTTCTTATCAAAAAATAACTCATTTGGAGGGAGCTCTTCCATCCTTATAGGTCTCAATTCTTCCTTGAAAATCTACCCTTCTTCTATGTTCCCTTGAGTTGACTGTAAGGGATTAATGGAGGTGATGGGATCTCCGATTTGCTTAGCTGACTGGCTTGGAGTGGTAACTGGAGTCTTCTTTTTCGGTGGATCGGGTGTTTTTATTTCTGGTTTCGGACTCCTAGTTTGCTCTCCCCTGTCTTGGAGTTTTTCTTGTCTGGGTGCTATATCTTTGGATCCTTCGGCTTCTTTTTGCTACACCTCTACTGTTATTGGACTTTCACCCCGCAATACTAGGGGAAGACAAATCCGCCGATGTTCTTGGAATTTGAAGACATCGGCCCTCTCTTCAAGTGCCAGGGCTTGTATCTGAGCCAAAACCTTGGCATAAGATCTCGTGCCTCGGAAAATTTCATCCGAGGGAGAATTTTCATGTTCAAACCTTTTAAGCCCGCAACTGGCTAAGTGATTACTTATGACCCTCTGTGGATCGTGCTTTTTGAATTCAACATGAACCAATTTCAGGTCCTCCAGGGCTGCTACCTCAGCTTTAGCATGCCTGAAATCTAACAAAGAATAAGAACTTAAATGAATAAGAAAAGGTGGCCATACCTTCTTAGAATATCCCTTAAGCTCCTTGCTTACTCCACCGATTACAGTTTGTCTGGCAATCTCACAAAAATCCAGCCTATCGGGTATGAATAATGGCAAGGCATTCGAAGGAACAGAAGAGCCGAAAACCCTGAGATATGAAAATTCTGATTCCACGTATGAGTCGGCTATACTGCTCAGATTTACCGCAATTCTATCTGAGATCCTGGATGGCGGGTGACCGAAGATAGTGACATGCAGCGGTACCATCACCCAGTTAAATATTTCATACACAACATCTGAGGCTTTGTCTTCCCACAGCTTTGAATGGTAGACATGGATGGGCTCAACCTCCGATGGCGTCCAGCTCCAACTCATCAAGAGAAAAGGTGTCAGAAAACACACGGCGTCCATGATATACGCGGACATAAAGAATGAAGAAATTTTTCCACTCTCCTTCTACGCTCGATACTCTGTAACTCGATCGGTCAAACTATCAGATAGTAGTTTAGCCCAGTCGAAGGAACAGCCTTCAACGACTGTGTGAATTAGAGGCACCCACTGAAGGAAACAATGTGTGGTTTCCTCTCTCCCATATAATCTGCAGGTCATCATAGAGATATTTGAACTATGGTTCCAGAGAAGCTATTGAATATATACCATTCATGTCCGCCCTGAACTTTGCAAGGTGTGAAACCCAATCTTTGATTAAACTAGACATAGTCTTGTTGTATTGCACACATTCCTTCTATTTAAAATTCTCTAGGAATTTGACATTGTAAACAAAGTCTAACATGGCTGGCAACTTGTACATAGCCTGCAATTGTTCGAGTCTAAAAGTCCCAATGGTGACCCTCTGCTCGTTGACGATGATTCTGGTTGGTATATCTACATGGTCTAATGCCCACTGGATCATATCGTAGTAAGGGAGCAGACGTGGCCTAGCCGCTACTTTTTGCATTTGAGCCTGGACAACGATCTTATACTTGGTGATCAGGTTGTCTTTTTCATTTTCACTGGAATCATCCGAAACATCTACCAATTCAGACTGTAGAACCTCAGAAATATATGACCAGGTCCTGACAGAGTCGACACTTTGAGGTGAAGTATCAGAAACGTTGTCTAAACCTTTTCCTGAAACCTCAATAGTGGCTTTAGACGCTTTTTGCGGGGCCATGGAGGGGGATTCTACTTTATCTCTCCTGCGATAACAATATGTATACACACAGAAATTAGTTCACTCTAGAAAGGTTTTCTCTGCGTAGAATAGAAATGAAATTTGTGACAACAAATAAAAGATCCATGCCTTTGACCATTTAAAACTAGGTCATCCTTAGGAACAGAACTGTTAAATCATTCTTAAGTTTAGCAATAAAAACCAAATCCTTACTTGTCAATTCGCCTCGTTTCCAATTAATGTCCTGGATTTTGACAGTTCATAATGCAAGTTGGCGCAAGTAAAGTTTAAAATTTCCTCGGAGACTGTGCATATTAATTTGTATTAAAAAACTGGAAATGTTTGCTTAGCTTAATTAATCATGCTTTTTAAAATGTTAATTAATCTTTCGGCACTCACCTCATCAGGAGCTTTTTCTTTAACCCTTTGAACCTCTAAGACCCGAGATTGCAATAATTATCTTTGGTTAATAAAAAACGTAACCATGATTAGGCATTTTATTAATTACGTTGCTATTTATATCACAACTTCGCGACTCGGAGCTTCGAAGGTATAGCTTCCGAGAGGCTCGTATGTCGAGTTGCGAAATTGCGAGATCACAATGACATGATTTAATTAAATTGGAGGATAAAACCGGATTAAGTTTTTAATTAATTACGTTTCTATCTATATCACGACTTCGCGACTCGAAGTTTCGAAGGTATATCGTTTGGGGGAAAACACGCCAAGTTGTGAAATCCCGATAGAGCTTAACTGCGGCTAAACCTTTTACCTTTAACATTAACCCGGGTTACTTTAACAAGAATCTCACAGTTTCGGCTATCGGGGTTACGATGGTAACACTTTTGGAGCTAGCAAACGTCGAGACACGAAATCCCGATGATGCTTAACTGCGGTTTAGAGCATTTTTACTCTCGGTAATGATCTGGGTAAACTTTTTGAAACTAGTTCGTCGTTTCGCCCCTTGAGACTTGTAAACTATGTGATCTATAACTTCCGACATGAGACATCCCGAGGTAAAAAGGAGAGACTGGTTTAAACGATAAAAAAAAAAAAAAAAAAAATCTTACCTTAAGAGTATGATAACCGTCGCTGTTTGCGTGATGAGACTTCTGAGATTTTGGAAAAAATAAAGGAAAATATGAAAACTGGCTTTTGACTTCAACCATTAAGATATGAAATTTTAAATAGGCTAAAAAAAAAAAAGGCAGCTCCAACAGGGTGAAGGGGGAATATCCCATAAGTACTGGTGATATTTCCCAATAGTCGTTCAAAATCTTATTGAGGTGTGATTGTAGCCCACAACCACCACCTTGGATAGACAAAACCTATATTTTGGCCACTAAGTCACCTCGATCAAGCACGACATTTATATTTTCAGCCTCAGAAATTGGTCATAGGCTGGATTCTTTCCAAGGGTTGGGTGACCCAAGGAGGCATGCATAGAACAATTGAACCTTGACCTTCGATCCTTCATGGGTGTATCCCTACCTTATGGTGTAGGAATGCTTGATTGGGAGGATTTTGGTATCTTATTTTGCAACTTTCTAAGTTTCAATGAAAAGATGATGATGATGGGGAGTTATTTGGATGCCTATCCCCAAAATCGTAACTTAGACTACCAAATTATTTTTTGTTCCTCCTATGGAGGTTAGAAGTGGGTCGATTATGGTTGCTTTTAGAATGTGAAAAATGGGCTGTGGAGTTGGGGTCATGGCCCAACCTCGTTGATTAAAAATAGTGTGCACAAAAAGATCTTTACTAAACAAATGAATCCCTTCTAATCTTCCCAAATTGCTTATGAGTGTGAGAAGAGCATACTATGGTTTCAAGTATCTAGTGAAAAACCTTTTGAATATGTGGTGTGTACAAGAAGTGATGGTGAGTGTTGAATTTTTAATAATTTAAGTGAACAATTTTTGGCATGTGGACATTGCTTGGTCCTTTACAATTGTTGTTTGCTCCTAACTTACTAGATTTAACAAACAGTCCTTGCGAAAAATTGAAAAATCCCTAGGAAACTAGCATGGTGGACATGTGAGTCCTTACTCTTGAGATTTAATATACCTAGGATGTTATCTGATCTAAGAAAGCTTTGAAACTATTCATAGATTGTGAACATGTGGGCATGTGCAACACTTACAATATTTTATACTTCCTAAGTGATTTAGTCTAAGAATTTGAAACTATCCTAAGATAGTGCACATGCGGGCATGTATGGGCCCTTACAATTCTTTGAGATTATGTTTCAAAAAAAAGACAAGAGGTATTCACCTCTCCCAAAATGGTTGATTTTAAAGGGATATGTAGGTTTCTTCAAGCAATCTATTTTTTTATTTCCAAGATCACACAAGGATGCAAGGAAAGAGCATACTCCAAGATTTTCTAAATAGCCTTCTAGTCCCAAATTAATGTAATGTTTTTGTAAGAGAAAAATATTTTAATGAAATTCAAATGCTAAACTTTAAGCCATCCATGTAGAAACCAAGGAAACCAAAAGATGCTATGGTTCTTTTTAATCCCCCTAGAATTCTATGTGTGGCTGAGTTATCTATGCAAGAATGAACTTCGATCCTACTTGTTATGGCTTTTACAAAGTGCATAAAAGAAATCCAAGCTACTAAAAAAAATACTTAGCCTCAAAATCCCTTACAATGTGGTGAAAAATATCTTCTGTGCGGATTTTGCACAGACATCCACGCAAAGTGCGTATACCACATGAAATGAAAATGACGTAGATGTGTAGTTTCATGCGACTATTTTTCTCAAACCTACACACACGTAGGAAAATGGTGGGACGAAAATTTAAAATGGAATCCTCCAACAAAGGGTTGAATTGAAGTGTTTGAAGAGTAGGTTGAGCCGGTTTTGAACCCTACAAATGCAAGAGAGTGAGAATATAAGGTCTAAGAGTCCAAAGGGGGAGGAATTTGATCC
>JASDQU010560089.1:60398-71355 GCA_032191745.1 Picea mariana | reverse complement strand
TATATAACTTAGCACTACGCACTTCCAGGTCATTACCACGCACTTACCCAGGTGCGCGCAACACAAAAAATGTGTGCATCCTGTCTTTATAACAATTATCCACGCACTTGCTCAGATGTGCACAATAGAAAAAACCAAGTGTCAATGAATCACCATACTATATATGTAATTACAAAGGGTTCAAGATCAGGGACATTACAATCCCCTCCCCCTTATTTATGCATTGTCCTCAGTGCATCATATACACATATACATACAAAAGTTTCAAAAATATTAAAAAAATGAGGACAATCTACTGGCATAGCATCCTCGTGCTCCCGGGTTGCATCCTAAAGACCGTACCAGGTCCATTGGGCCTTTACTATATCCATGGATTGATTCTAGAGCTACTTATTTTTCGATCCAATATGCAAATTGGTCACACTTGAAATCTGCCTTCTGGCTCCACGTAAATTACATTCCAATCAATAATATGATTAGCATCATGTATATACTTCTTAAGCAGTGACACATGGAAAACATTATGAATACACAAGGACGCAGGAAAAAAAAGAATATAAGCAATAGGACCAATCCTTTCAAGGATTTTGAATGGCCCATAGTAGTGCGCTACTAGCTTAGAACACTTTTCCAACTTCAAGGAATTCCGCCTGGCCTTCACTTTCAGAAATACATGATCACCCACTCCAAATTCTCTATGCGTTCTGCCTTTATCTGCGCAAATTTTTTGTCTGTCTTGGGAAGCCTTTAGGTTTTGCCTTATCTTTACCATCTTCTCCTCCATTTCCCAGAGCAAATCTGACCCAAATATGGTGCAATCTGTTGGGTTGTCCCAACTCACTGGCATGTTGCACTTTCTACCATAAAGTGCCTCAAACGAGCTCATATTTAAAGATGCTTGATACCCATTGTTGTAAGAAAACTAGACCAAATGAAGGTAGTCTTCCCATTTTGATGTCTTATCCATCACATACATCCTCAACATGTCTTCAATCACCCGACTTACCCTCTCATTTTGACCATCCGACTGAGGATGATATGATGTGCTAAAATTCATACTTTTCCCAAATCCCTTGAAAAGTCCCTTCCAAAAGTTCGAGGTAAACTTGGAATCTTTGTCAGACATAATTTTTTTAGGTACACCATGCAACTTAGCAATTTCATGCATGTAAATCTCAACAATGTCAGTTACCTTGTGTGTTGTTTTCATTGGAATAAAATGGGTATATTTAGTAAGCTTGTCCACCACCACCATAATAGAATCATGTTTCTTAGTAGTCCTAGGAAACTTAGTTATGACGTCCATGGTCACATCTTCCCACTTCCACTTAGGAATAGGAAAAGGTTGTAGCAAACCAGCTAGATGTATGTGCTCAACCTTGACCGTCTAACATTCAAGACATCTCACAATAAAATATGCAACTTCCTTTTTCATACCTAGCTAAAAGTATTGCTTCTTGACTATGACAATTGTCTTTTGATAACCTAAATGTACAACATAAAGAACCTTATGAATTTCTGACAAAATCAGGCCCTTCAACTCCGGATTATTTGGCACATAGACTCTGCATATATACATGAGGACCCCATCCTGTCTTAGCTCATAGCTTTCAAACTTTTGTTGTGACATACCTTGTTGTAAAGTTGCACTTATATCCATATAGCACAGATCTGATTTGGAAACTTCTAAAATTTTGTCGCACAAATATGTGTGGTACATGCTAATGGCTATAAGATGCATCTCGTGCATCCTCCTGCTAAGTGCATCAACCACCATGTTATCTTTTCCACTGATATGTCTTATGTCAAATTCATAATCACTGAGGAACTCTAACTGTCTGCTTTATCTAGCATTCAAACTTGGTTTTCCAAAAAAACACTTCAAACTGCAATGGTTTGTTCTCAATTCAAATCTTTTTCCCATGAGATAATGTTGCCACATATTCAAATAATGCACTATAGATGCCAATTCTAAATCATGAGTAGCATAGAGCCTTGCATGTTCTTTCAACTTCCTTGATTCATAACATACCACCTGTCCATTATGAATGAGGACTCCACCTAGTCCTTCCTTGCATGCATCTTTGCACACAACAAAGTCTACATCAGGATCAACAATTCTTGAAATTGGTGCACTTGTTAGCAAACTCTTCAAGTGTTGGAAACTCCTTGCGCAATTCAAAGACCATAGAAATAGCACACCTTTCTTCTACAGGGATGTGATTGGATGTGAAATCTATCAGAATCCTTCAATAAACCTCCTATAGTACCCTGCTAGTCCCATAAAGTACCTTACCTCTATGACATTTATTGGTTTTGACCATTCCTCAATGGATTTTATCTTCGATGGGTCCACAAATATTCCTTCCCCTGAAATGATATGACCCAAATAGTGAATCTGTCATTGATCAAATGAACACTTGCTCAACTTTGCATAAATTTGATGCTCCCTCAACACCTGCAACACCATCCTCAAGTGTTGCTCGTGCTCTTCCTCGGACTTGAGTAAATAAGAATTTCATCCAAAAACACAATAACAAACTTATGTAAGTAACTTCTAAAAACTCCATTCATTAAACACATGAAGATAGTTGGTGCATTCGACAATCTGAATGGCACCATTGTGAACTCATAATGACCATACCTTGTTCTGATGGAAGTCTTATTGATGTCTTATTCCTTAATTCTCACTTGGTGATATCCATATATGAAGTATATATTGGAAAATATCCTTGTACCCCTTAGATGATCAAGCATATCATCTATCCTTGGAAAATGATACTTTTTTTCACTGTCACCTTTTTTAACTGTCTGAAATCAACGAAAAAAATTGGCGCACCCCAAGGTGACACACTTGGGTGTATATACCCCTTCTTCAAAAGATATTAAAGTTCCATATGTAACTCCTTAACTCTAGCATACTCATCCTATAATGATTCTTGGATACAAGTGTTGCTCTCGGCATCAGATTTATGGAGAAATTGATATCTCTTTTTGGAGGCAATCCCCGTATATCTTTAAAGACATCCTTGAATTCCTTTAGTACTGTGCGGTCTTCCGCACTTGGAACTTTATCCTTAGGTTCCACTTCCATCTGCACTACAAATACTTGACATCCTTTCCTATATTTTTTCCTCAACTGCAAAGTTGAAACTTCTCTAATAGTCACATCTCTTGGAATTCCTTGAACTGATGTCAAATTTCCTTTCTCATCCAAGCAAGTTAATTCCTTATTGTAAAAATCCAGCACAACATGGTGTTCATTCAACCAATCCATACCAATGAGGAAATCATATGAGCCCAAAGGCATGATATTCAAATCAGCCTTTCTGCGCAGTCCATTCATCCCCATTGGACATTCCTTAATCATCTCATTAATTTATTTTTTTTCTCTTGTAGCTAACTGCACCAACCAAGGTTTCCAATCTTTCTTCTTGGAAAACGAAATCTCTCCGCCATCTTAGGATCTAGATAACTATGATTAGTTTTTGATTCAATTAAAATAGCAATGGGTTGGTCATTAATCTTACCTTCCACCTAGATCATGTACGAATGAAACTCATCATGCTTGTTATCGAGCGTGGCATAAATCCTTGGCACATTTCTACCCATGTGCTCCATTGTTTTAGCTTGTTGTACATTGTGCACAGTCCTCGCTTTATAAACTCTTTGAGGGAAATATCTACGCATATGATTTCCACCACAATGCCAACACTGCATAGGTTGTTTCCATGACTTTTGTCCCACTGTTTACAACATTATAGGCTCCTAGAGAGTCATCTAGCCTTACGCAGTATTTCTAAAAAATGGTGGCTTAACTCCCTTCTTCCTATGTTCCACCTTACTTTTCTTCATGTCTTCCCAAGTCTTTTGGAAAGTTGGCCTTCCCCTTTGTTTCTCATAAAGACACTTACCACGTCTTATGCTTTCTTCCAATGTCTTAGAGTCATCATATTGTATCTTGTCACTGATAAATGAGGGAAACCCACTCAAGTACCTATGAATTTTTAGTTGTGCATCCTTGATAAAAAGGCACATAATTTAGCAGCTCTAAAAATATCCTTTCATACTCGCCAATTGTCATGCTCACAAGTTTGAGTTTGAAGAAATCCTTCATTCTCCTATCATAGTACCTCTTGGCTAAGTATTTCTTTTGGAAATACCTCTTGAACTCTCTCCAGGTCACTTTATTTTCATCAATGTGTTGCACTTGCACATATTAATCCTATCACATTGATTTCTTTCCCTTTAACTAATAGATAGCAATTCTCCCTTCTTCCTGCACAAAATAGTTATGCAATTAGAAGTATTTCCTCATACCCAACAACCAGGTCTCCTCATATTCATCCTTTTTGTGCTCACCATCAAAGGTAGGGGACTTGATATTATTAATTCCCCCCTATAGCTCGTCCACCCCATTCCTTCTCTTATTCTTTTTGATAGGAGATGGACTCGAACTACTGCACACTTTACTGAAAGAATGTTTACCAGCACATCTTTCTTCTCTTATTTTCTCATCATGAGACTTGCAACTTTTTGATCTACTCGCTTCTATCACCTTATCCATTTTCTTTTCTAATTTGTCCAGACTTTGAATCAATTTGACATTGAAGTCATCTTGTTTCTCCTTGGCTCTCATAAGCCTTTCATTATCATCCTTATAACTCTGGACATATTTCTGCATTACTTTTATAGTTTCTACCAAGTTCATGCGCTCCCCCTTGGATTATGTACCATCAACACCTAAACCGACATAAATATCTCCAAATTCATCATCAGGACTGTAATTCCTCTACACATCTTCCATGATTTTAACCTTCTGTACTGACTATGTCATGCTCTTAATCACTGATAATTATGCAAAATGTGTAGGCAATTAAGATTTGTTAGATGATTTCATGCAATAACTACATGAAACTTTGCACCATTTTGTCAAAATCCTTCCCTCGGATTTATTGGATGATTTTAACATCCCAATATCTAGTGTGCACACATGTGCATCACTGTCTTTGTGTGCATCACCACTCTTAGCGCATACATATATTCATGCTAATTTATGGTCCATACAAGTCTAGTGTTGAACCAATATCTTTGATACCAATTGGTAACATCCCCAACCACCCAGGTTGGGCCATGCTACTCCATAAAACACTCTAACAAAGTTCAGATACCCCTTTGTAAAGTACCCAGACACTCCAGGCTGGTCCACGTCGCACATTCTCAACTTTAGGAGCACTAAGTCAACCAAACTGTAACATTCACATCATACCATTGACCAATGTTACTCTAGAAGTACACTGCGCAGAATCTACTTTAAACACAATCTGCGCAGTATCTCTTGAAGTAATGCACTCAGCCCAAACTTGAGTCATGCCATGCAACTTATAACAACGGAAGCAACATTCTCTTTTTAATACAAACTTACGCAGCAAAAATAACTCAATCTATGTGCACTAGCATTCAGATCACACAACGCAACCACACACACAACCATATAGGCGACGGGTGTCATGCACCAACTTAGTTTCACTGTGCATGGAATCTAATTCTTTGTTTGCACAAACAAATCCTAGCCTCTTGATACACACAAGCTACAATCTTGTGCACCCGACCACTCAATCCTCTTCTTGCAATACTCATAACCAATTTTACCAAATTCTCTTAGCAGGAAAGGTTATCATCCACTAACATACTCATGCACAACTACAATACCGACTATAAGCATCATACGTACAGGTGCAAGAAGCATTAAACAGAATAACAAAAAATAATTATATGCAACAACATACAAGAATTAACCCATTGACAAATATAAACAAATATGCACACAGTAAACAAGACAGGCACATAAAGGACACTTATCTTTATGAAAGTCACCAATTGTGGCCTTGATTCAGACGTTCTTCCCATCCACAGACGTTGTTTCTCATAAGATTTCATCAGTACGTCACCCCTAAGCTAGGGCTCAACTCAACCAGGGAAAAGGATTCTAGTGACACACTAGGCTTTGACTCTCAACAGAATTGCTCAATCTAACTGCTCGTTGTTGCAACTAGCCCACAGTCCCTCATTCCTTATGCACATGTCACACCCAAGGAAGTGTGGCCCTTCTCTACTCACCAGTCCTTTGGTTTCCCCACTTCCCCTCCCGACGTTACTAGCAACAGGCCAGACAAGAAATCTCTGATTCCTGTGACTAATGCTCAATGCACCAGGAAACAACTCTCAGCAATACTCTCACCTGGAGAGTATGCTCTTAGGTTTGACAACCACTTCACAATAGCCAGTCTTTCACCCAGAGAGATTGCTTATGGTCTATCAACCCATCCCTCGAAAGTAACTCAGATTACACTCCACAACTCCTTACAAGCTTCTTTGTGCAGATAAGGTAATAATCGGATTTTCCATACAGTCTAACCCCCTTCTGCTCATGAGCGATTGCAACATCAATAATAATCATAATAATAATACAACCATCCCCAAAATACACTAAGGCCAACAATATATATGTTGCACGCCTTCCACTTGACACTTGTCACTTTCAGAAGTAGCTTTAAGCCACTAGGTGACCCATTCCCTACCCTCGAGAACTTAGGATAAAATAATATATCCGCCACTTTACACTTTTTCGTAAATATTATTAAAATACCCCCACCCCCATTTTCCCTTTTTTAGTGAAGTCATCCCCCCATCTCTTTTCGTCTGAGTCTATTATGTGCGTAGCGATGCAATATTATATTAATAATCATGATTGTATTTACATGGATATGCACACTGGCCTATCTGCATCCAGGCTCACCAGCCTCATAGTCACACAGACTCCCTGGACTCAAACACAAACAATTATATATANATAGGCTGGTGAGCCGTTGGAAGCAAGTATAAATGTAATGTATATATATATAAGCTAGTGAGCCATTGACACCAGGTCATTACCGCACGCTTACCCAAGTGTACGCAACACACAAAAGGTGTGCATCGTGTCTTTATAAAAATTAGTTGCACACTTGCTCAGATGCGTGCAACGCCAAAACCTAGGTGTCAATGGCTCACTAGCCTATATATATATACATTACATTTATACTTGCTTCCAACGGCTCACCAGCCTATATGTGTAATTACAAAGGATTTCAGATCGGGGACATTACAAGCATTGCTTGAAGAGTATTTCCTTCCTTAAGGAATAATTAATGGTGTTACCCTACCTCAAAATTTTTCTCTAATAAAGTGTGGAAAATTTCTATCTTATTCGTGGATAGTTTGTACATGATTCTATTTTTCACATCTTAGGCACACAACATTTACAACATTAGGAGAATTACAAATTGTTCACTCAAGGCAAGAATGTGACTTAGTTCAACTCACGGGTTAATGGGTGACCAAATTTGGCTATAATAACATTTACCAATGCCAAAAGCTTTATTCCCATGCATCTATTTTGCAATATAAATAATGTTTTTCACCCTTCTTGCAATCTTTTCTGTGTACATGTGTCCCACATTGACTCTTTTTAGTCACATTAACATGTATGATTTCTTGAATAGGAAGTTTGAACTTAAATATCAAAGCTAAAAGTATTTTATTTATCCACTTAACCACAACTCACTTACCATCATTATGTTGCATTTAGTCACACTCTATACCAATGTATTGAGTACAAAAATCGTTTCCATGTTTCATAAATATGTTAATTAGTAAGTATTAAATTTAATAATACTAACTAAAAAAATGAAATTTAAATATGGTTTTGAGAGAAGTTGCATGTTTTTATAGTTTAATTAAATTAAATGTATAATATATGTATGTAAACGTAATTATATAATTTAATCTAGTTGGTTAGTTAAGTTGGCTTAAATGAATTGTTTTAAGGTGGAGTTCATTATGTGGTCTTTAGCTCTGATTTAACTAAGGTTCAAATTTGATTAAGTGTTGTTGAGTTGTACAAACTACATATTGTGATTTGCACATGTTAAGGAGGGAAAAGCATTAAAAATATATTATTAAATGTAAAATAATAATAATAGTAACTATTATTCACTAACCCAAGCAAACTAGAGCTCACCTAATAAAAGTTGGTTAGAATAAATTAATTGCAATATAGGGGTTAAGCAAGGTTGTCACTTGTCCCTTCTTATTTTGGCATTTATATTGACAAATTAAAGGTGTGTTTGGAAGATATTGACTATGCTACACTACTTTACTTCGAGCAATCATCTTCCTTATTCTTTACACTAAGGATATCGTTCCTTTGGCGAGGTGTCTCACTAATCTTTACAAGCAACTATGAATTATCAATGATTTATGTTCTAGCACTAAAATGCCAATAAGCACCAATAAGACAAAGGTTGGATAATCAAATCCAAGAAGATCGCATATGCTACTTTTGTGCATGAAAATAACAACTTAGATGAAGTTAATGCATATAAGTATCTTTGGGTAGAACTTCATCACAAGATTAATTGAAATTATAGTATTGAGAAAAGGATTAATGGAGGATGGAAAACCTATTTTGGTTTTAATAATAACTGTAATAAGTGGATCTCTACTTACGAAGAAAAAAAATTATGTGAGACACTTGTTGATCTAGTTATGTTGTATGGATGTGAAGTCGTAGCATCTTTAGAGAATATTGGAGGAAAATCGAGAAAATCAAAAAATGTTTTCTAACTTGTACTTTTAGAACTAAAAGTAATACACCGTATCCAATCCTTCTTTTAGAAACCAGTCTCCACCCATTGATAGTATGGCTATGATTATATACCTAATTTACAAGCACAAGATAACTAACATGAAAGACCAGAGGCTTCCTAGCATTGTTTCAAATTCCATTGAAATTCACTTATGGCTTAAGAGAGAGTGGCATGAAAATGTTAATTCTTAGCTAAACCATTGAAGAATAGAAGAAGATGTCACTCTCCAAAATTTTGATACCATTAAAACTACTATCACATCAAAATTTAAAGAAAAATGGGAGTGCATCATTAACCCCAATCTCAAAAATCAAAATATCTTTCTGTTATAGCTAGCTTAAAGAAGAAATATGGCATTGCTAAAAGGAACAAACTTTCACAAGCTTCATGATAAAACGAGGGGTTGGTCAAATTTTAAAATGAAGTAGGATGAAATATTTTCCATCTTTGTGATACTAAGAAGATAGAGGATGAAAAATACTCTCCTAAAATGTCTTATATATGCCCATATTAAATCTCAATTTCAAAATATTTGTAGTTATTGTGCCCATCTTCATAAATTGATTGCATTGAGAGGTGCATTCTACAACCCAATATTAGGTCGATGTGTGATTTTGTGCCTAAATTTGACATGGAGCTGACACATGTCACTCTTAAACCATAATAATAAAAAAAATAAATGAAAGTTGTATATGTTGGGTCTAACCTTCCTCCTTAACCAGTTTTAGAGTGCAAAAGAAATGGTTTGCATCTAAAGAGATTTGATCTCTCTCGACGCTTCGTAGACTGTAGTTAAGATGGGTCAAAAGGAATGGTTTGTATCTAGAGAGATTTGATCTCTCTCGACGCTTTGTAGACTATAGTTAAGATGGATCTATACTGGTAACTAATCCTAATTAAAGAGATGTATGATATTTTTTCTCAAATCTTTTAGATCTTAACAACAAAATATTAAAGCAAACCAATTAATGTACCAACTCATCCTAATTAAAACTCTCGACGCTTCGTAGACTATAGTTAAGATGGATCTATACTGGTAACTAATCCTAATTAAAGAGATGTATGATATTTTTTCTCAAATCTTTTAAATCTTAACAACAAAATATTAAAGCAAACCAATTAATGTACCAACTCATCCTAATTAAAAGGAAATCGGAAATTTTCTCCCAAGGTCGAGTGTTCGAATCCCAGTAATTGAAATGAATGTAGATGACTTTGAAATAAGGGTACTTTTCTTTTGAGTCCTGGTCCTCGGCCACTGGGAACAACGCGTGGCCAGCTTTACAGGTCGAAAGGCTGTGGAGATTTATATATGAGTTTATATAAGAATTTGCATTACATTAAAAAAAAAAATCTAAACCATTAGAAAATTTAAAATAATTTCCTTGTAACAATATTGTCAATTTTAATATATTAATATATACATGAATTTATACAAACACTTTCATTACATAAAAAAAAATCTCAATTATGAGGAGATTTAAAATAATTTTCATATAATCATATTGTCAATTTTAATAGATTGATATATTATTAATTTTAAAATATAAAGGTTATGATAAACATTATAATCTCATACATCATCAATTGTGAATCATTTTGGAAATTATATATATAATCTTAGAATTGAATTCATATTTTTATGATGATGAATAAGAAAATTAATGTTTTAGAAGGAAAGTTGTAGTGTTGAAGTTTCAATGTTATGTAAATTTTACTAGTTGAGTAACCAATTATTCATTATTTTTTCTTTTGTTACTATATATTATTGTTTTTTTTAATATATTATTGAATTACATTTTCTATAATTATTATGTATTTTTAGAAATTAAATGTTTAAATTTTTTATATTTATTATTAATTTTTTTAATAAAAAGAAAAACTAAAATATCTACATATTCACTTTAACAATAATCATAAATTTAATTTTAATAAGAATCATAATTTTAAAAACTTTAACAATAATCATAATTTTAAAAACTTTAACCATAATCATAATATTAATTTTAATGTCACAAAATTTCCTCTACACTATAAATTAAAATTCAAAGACGACACTGTAAATTAAATGGAAAAAGGAAAGGCAAAGAAGATAAATTTAATTTTAATAAGAATCATAATTTTAAAAACTTTAACAATAATCATAATTTTAAAAACTTTAACCATAATCATAATATTAATTTTAATGTCACAAAACTTCCTGTACACTATAAATTAAAATTCAAAGACGACACTGTAAATTAAATGGAAAAAGGAAAGGCAAAGAA
>JASDQU010560089.1:37191-57142 GCA_032191745.1 Picea mariana | reverse complement strand
TTAATACATTATACTATGTATACATGAATTTATATAAGATTTTTCATTACATAAAAAAAACATTATACTATGTATACATGAATTTATATAAGATTTTTCATTGCATAAAAAAATCTAAACTATTAGAAGATTTAAAATAATTTTCTTTTAACAATATTGTCAATTTTAATAGGTTAATGTTCATTATATTAAAAAAATTCCTACAACAATATTGTCAATTTTAATAGATTGATATATTATTTATTTTAAAGCATAAAGATTATGATAAACATTAATATTTGAGTTTATCATAGTTTCATACATCAATTTGGTGAATTATAAATATATTCAATGTGTGTTAATTTTAAAATTGAAATCATATTATCAAGAAAAAATTAATGTTTTAGAAGGAAAGTTATAGTGTTGAAGTTTCAATGTTTTAAGTGTGTAGATTTTTCTAATTGAGCAACCAATTATCCAACTTTTTTTGGGTTAAAATATATATATAATCTTAAAATTGAATTCATATCTTCATGATGATGAAGAAAATTAATGTTTTAGAAGAAAAGTTGTAGTGTTGAAGTTTCAATGTTTTTAGGTATGTAGATTTTACTAGTTGAGCAACTAATTATCCATCATTTTTTTTGTTACTATATATTATTGTTTTTTTTTAATATATATTATTAAATGACATTTTCTATAATTATTATGTATTTTTAGAAATTAAATGTTTAAATTTTTTATATTTATTATTAATTTTTTTAATAAAAAAAAAACTAAAATATCTACAAATTCACTTTAACAATAATCATAAATTTAATTTTAATAATAATCATAATTTTAAAAACTTTAACAATAATCATAATATTAATTTTAATGTCACAAAACTTCCTCTACACTATAAATTAAAATTCAAAGACGGCACTGTAAATTAAATGGAAAAAGGAAAAACAAAGAAGATATTTAATAATCATATAATTTATATTTTAACTACAACAATAATCAATCGTGAAAAAAATAGAATTAAAAAAAAAAATCTATTAAATTAAAAATATAGAAATAAAATAGAAATAAAAAAATTCCATTAAATTGAAAAGAAAAATCATGAGCATAAACCAGATATTATATGGCTAGATACGGGTTGGTTGAAAACCCAAAAACCCTCTTACATGTCTTCTTGCTTACAAAAGCTTCATACAATAACCCAATACAGGATTTTATCTGAATATGCTTATCATGTTTTGGGTGATTTTCCATTCAAGGTCGGGTGTTCGAATCCCAGGAGTGCTAGTCCTCGGCCACTGGGAAAAACGCGCGGCCGGCTTTACAGGTCGAAATGCTGTGGAGACAGATCCTCCTCCCATCGATGGCAGTCGAGATAATCCTTCTCCTTCCAGATGCGCGCTGATTGGGCTATAACACGATATACGGCATACACAAACATAACAACAATTGCAGCTGCAAGAGCGGATATATAAACATGGAAACAGGGAATTTGCCAAATTTTGGAATTGGGATTGGAGGAGGAGAAAATGAGGAGAATCATAGAATAGGCGAGGAGGAAAAACATCATATAGCACACCAGGGCAGCCATTGACTCATTGTCTCTTTTCAATAACTTATCGAACTCAGACATTGGACGAACTCTCACGTACAATCGAACTGCCAGCCGTTTCTTGCTCATATTCATCTCAGCCTTGAAGGGATTTTACTTCACGAATCTGCTGTTGCTGAAGAGGCAGGTGTATATATAGAGAGAGAGAGTTTCCGTTGAACCAGGGTTCGAATCGCAGGGAAGCTGCGTCGCAGATGAGCGAAAGTTTCGGTTCGAATCGCAGGGAAGCTGCGTCGCAGATGAGAGAAAGTTTCGGAGCAGTTGCGTGGAAGTTTGAGAGCGAATACCATGTTTCCATCCAGAAATTACGGAGTAATTTACAGAAGAATATAAGTAAGTCCCCACTTCCCTTCCCTTTTTCAACGCACTATAATTATCCTCCGACCCTGTTAAGATAAATCAAATTCAAAAACAAGTTTTGATATTTAACTTTGCAAATTAAGAGCTTTGAAATTCGGATTGGAATTTTGTAATGGCCCTCCCTTTGTGTGAATTTTGTAATGCTTTTATTTCTTTATTTAAAAGCATCAAATATTAATTAAAATTAAAAATTAATATTTAACCAATTAGTATTGTGATTTTATTATTATTAATTAATATACTTATAAAATAATTTTTAAAATTATTTTATAAGTATATTAATTATGAATATTAAATTTACATATTAAAAAAAATTATTATTGTATAAATGATGATGTCTAAAACCATCTTCCTCGTTTCTCTATTTCTATCTATATTTGGTAAAAGCTTCAAATATTAATTAAAATTTTAAAATTAATATCTAACAAATCAGTAATATGATTTTAATATTATTAATTAATATTCTATGGATTGGGTGTTTACAAAGTGTGACAGAAAATTGCACATGCACTAGGTTTTTCCGACATGTGATTGGCCACATGAACACTTGAACATAACTCACCCTATACAAGTTTGGTGATGAAAGTTTATGGCAAGGATGCTCCCCCACAGGGGATGGAGCAGACGATGACTGCAACAAATTCGAATAATGCGAGTCGTACTAGCGAAAATCAAGTTTCGAACTGCGGCAATGAATTCCACTCGAATGGTAATTGTCCTGTGCACTCAACTTGACATTCACTCTGAAGGATAACTCTCAAAGCCAAGAGCTAGGCGAGTAATCGTGCATCTTCTGGAGATTTTGGTTTCTGGCAAATAGTTTGTTTGGGATAGCTCTAGCAATTGGGTTATGTTTCTTTTGTTGAACCCTATGGCTTCGTGCGCCTCTCGTAAAGACAAATTTGTCATTCATGAATCCAAAACAACTTCTATTGTTGAAGCATTCACTTCTACCCCTCAACCCTTAACAAACAACTAAAATCTAACAAGTATCACACACACAAAGAGTATTGGAAAATTTCAGCAGAGCTTTGTTACTATATTCATCCTCCCTTTTTACAATGCGAACCCTCTTATTTATAAAGGAGAGGTGAAGTTTTAAGCTTAGGTCACAAGACATTTGTCACTTTTGGAAAAGTGACAAGTGGACCAACCCTAAAGTGTTTTGTCTTTTCACAAAAAAATAATCATATACAAAAGGGTTATTATCCTAAAGTGAACGTTATCCAAAAAAGGAATCAAATCAGATTTTGTTTGACCCTTTAATTGCATTGTATACATGCCAAAAACAAACTTATGTGAGACTACATATTACAAAAAGTCATTTTTCATAAAATAACAAAAATTGATATGCCACCTCATCATTTGCCTTGGGATTTGTGCCATCCCAAAGGCTCTTTGATTTTTGTTATGTTTTGCACCTATAGATGAGGTGGTTTAGGAAAATTCCAAGCCATCCATGGTTGTCAGATTCACCAAGATGAAGCCCCAAGGTGTGGGGAAATTGCAGAATTGCTTAGGAGGGAAGGGACCTTTGGGATTTGGTCATTGTAAGTAAGGAAATGCTCGTTGTTCAGGCACTTTTCAGGCCTGATTATACCCCTCCTTTATGAATTGGACGCAGGGCACATCGTTGGAAAGGTCTCGATGAGCCCGTTGAGAATATTTCGTCACCAGTCTGAAATAATGTCAGCTCAACCCTCAATTTCATCTCGGAACAGTTGTCGGCCCAAAACCCCTAACTTGCTGGTGGGCCCACATGACACCCAATCTTGCGAAAGGCGCCAAATCGCCATACGATATCCAATTGAGGAAACTGAGGTACCGTCGGAAATGTATCGACAAGTAATTCGACAAGGTGGCCATAGATTTATGTGTTGGGGCCATTAATGGATGTTTTAGTTATCATGAAACCCTGCCATGCGAGTTGGTTGCCCATGTTTTCCTGAAATAATTGACCAACTTGTGACAGCTCTAACCGGGCCATCCGAGGTCGGAATGAAGCAAATGAGGAGCCATTGGAAAGGTATTTGAGTCTATTATAGAATGGCATTGTTGAATATCTGATTTAAAACTCTTTACCAACACTTTTTTAAACCCCGAAGCACTGCAACCAATCTGGTGTCCGTAATTGGCCATGAACTTGCAAAAGCTCATTCTTACCAACCGCGAGTTGAAACCAAGCACGGGATATCCCGTTGAAAAGATATTGCACTGACCTACACCATGTATGGGTTTGAATTTCCTTCAAAACAAGAATATGAACAAAATAAAACCAGTAAGTCATAGCTATTGGTTTTGGTCATTCAATTGACACTAACGTTCGGTCCTCCGTACGGGGTCATGCGAACTCGGAATAGGGCTCATGATAGCCCGTTGGAAATCTTGTCCTAGTCCATACAACATGGAAGCATTGTTTTTCCCGAATTGTGACCATATTTAATCTTATCCTTTGCGAAAGGACCCCGTCCCCAAGGGACCCGCCTAGTGACAGGCGAAGGGGGCCAATGTTAAAATTCTTGTAAACTGCATGATTAACTCATGAAACCTGAACCGAACAGTCTTGACATGAGGAATAAATGATGCGGGAGGTTTCACAACCCCCTGAAGGTATCCAACTAATACTCTTTCAAGGGCAGAGGCCATAGTAACTATGACCTCGGCCATTATCTTTGACTGGAACCATAGCACCAAGGGACGTTTGTGGAGCAATGACTATGCAAAACACCATGTTGAGCCCAAAGAAGTTTTTTGGGGCAACAGTTCCTAGGCCTAAATTTTCGCGTATTTGGTTTGAGCTTCTGCTCAATTTTGACAGCATATCGATAGGCCACGCCCAAGGACGAGATGTCCATAAATTCCATTTCGTTCTGGATGTTTCTATGTAGACCACCGCGATACTTGCGCACTAGATGTCACTCAGAATATTTGATACCCAGCTTGGTGTGCAAGGTATGGAATATATCTGTGAACTCTGGCATTGCTTGGTCTCTTTCTTTCCACAATGTGGTCTATTTTGTATACAAGTCGTCATAACTTATGACAGGGTAGTATTGTTCCTTAATAGCATCCCTGAAGGATTCCCAGGTGACTGCGACTGTAAATAATGAGAGTTCCTATGTTTCCTTTTGCTCACATAAAGTTTCCCACCAATCTTTGACATGGGGAACGACTTTGAGGAGCGCAAAAGTAATCTTCTCTCTTTTCGAAAAATTATGGAAAAAAAATACCCTTCTAGTAGATTCAACTATTTGTCTACAACATCTGCATCTATCTGACCTTCAAATATAGGAATATCAAAGTTGATTTGTACCTTGAAGGGGGCGGTGCCTTCGCTTGAGGAAGATGTGTCGCCTATCGGTAGTCGCCAAACAATCTGTGCAAAACTATCCATCATCTCATTCCTTTGTTGTGTGAGGGCTTCCTCAAGCAACATTTTGAAATGATCTCATGTCTCGTCGTCTTTCTTTTCTCCCGCCATGAGAGGTATATTGGGCATGCGAGAGATTTTTTTCTAAAGAGAAACAAGCTCGAGACCCAATTCTTTGTACCCTGACCTCGTTGGGGACATGCATTAAGAACGACAAGGAGAAGACCGCTCTGATGCCACTGGTCTGGATCTTATTAGGAGAACGCAATGAATACAAATTATTAAAATATGTTTAACACAGAATAATATAGATATAGTAAAATTGGTTTCTATTCAATAAGGAAATAAGTTGAAACTGTAAAATGCAGCAAAAAACAAGCTTGTTGGAATGGTGGYAGCTTGTCTCTGAGAAGAGATGTGACAGTTGCACTCATTCGCAAGAAGATGATTACAATGAGGCTATGAAGGCCTTTTTTACAATAATCATGAATTCCAAWACACTAGGCATCCAAAAACCTAACCCTGGGAGATGAAGTGCCAAAAGTCATGTGGGCCCCATTAGGGTAAGCTAGTACATCAACTTATCGGGGTCATAACTTTTGCATACAATCTTTGTTTTAGGTGCATGATAGCCCATTGGAAAGGTATATCCGAGGACTACACATGTTTCTGTCAGACTCTAACTTAGTCTATAGTCTCAATGTGGCGAGCCTTGAAAAAGTTGTTTAGGGCCTCAAAAACGGACCCGAAAGTCAGGGACCCAAAAACTAGGAAAAAAATGTCAAACTGGAAAAATGCCAAAAATGAGCCAGTTGGAATAGGTGGGAGGCCACCAAAATCCATCTGGATCACATAAACTTACTGAGTTTGTTCACTGCAAAACACAAGTATGACCTAGTGTTGACCAAATACATTAATGAGCCTATGAGCTTCATGTAGAGTGTATGATCTACTCCCTCTGACTTGGAAGCATATATCTTCTTCCAATTGTTAATCATTGGAATTGCCATAGGTCTACAATCCTACATCCCAAAACACTTCAGGATCTCAATGGAATAACTCTCTTTTCCAAGAAAAATATGCACATCCTTCTGCCACACCTCCAAACCAAGAAAATAGTGCATAAGCCCCAAGTCCTTCATCTTGAACTCATTAGCATAATCCCTCTTGAATTTTTCCATGAGATTCCATGATCCTGTCATAAACAGTTCATCTACATATAACACAGAATGAGTGGCTCTCCCCCAACAAGTATGTAGTATAAGTTTGAGTCCACCTCACTCTTGGTGAATCCCATCCCAAGTAAATAAATGTTGATCCTATTATATTAGGCATGTGTTGCCTACTTGAGCCCATATAACACTCTCTTCAATTTGCAAACATGAGATACCCTATCATGCACCTCAAATCCCTTTGGTTGCCATATGTAGCTCTCCTCCTCTATTACTCCATTCAAAAATGCAGTCTTGACATCCATTTGGTGAATCTGCCACCCTAACTCTGCGACAATGGATATCACTACCTTGATAGAGGAATACCTCACCACGGGTGCAAATGTCTCACTGAAGTCGATCTCCTCCTTCCGCGAGAATCCCTTAACCATAAAGTGAGCTTTGAAATTGTCCACACTGCCATTAGCAGCATGCTTGATCATGTATATCCACCTGGATCCTATCATTGACTTTCCCTCAGGCTACGACACAACCTCCCATACGTCATTCTTCATGATAGAAGAATATTCTTCCATCATCGCATCTCTCCACACATGCTGCTCAGATGACTCTTGAAAGTTGGAAGGATCGGCCTCTATCAATTCGCTCATAAGATCCATATAGCTAGAAAATCTCTCAGATGGTTTTCTCAGCCTCACTGATGTCCTAGGAGCATACACTTTCTCCCAAGCCTCTCTCAATGTACACTCAGCCCACTTCGGCCTCCTCCTACTAGAAGACTTGGCCCGTGAGACTGGAGCATCCTGCTCCTTGTCATGTTTCTCACGCTTCTCTACCTGCACAATCTGTTGTTGTTGTCCACTCTGCACAAAATTTTGGGGTCTTGGTTGAGTAGCCTCCTCCTTAGGTAAGATTTGAACTTGTCCTTCTGCTGACATATGTCCACAGGACTTCCTGAGAGCCCTGTCCTGCTAAAATCTCGTCCTCCTAAAATCTCACATCTCGTCTCACCATTGTTTTCCTCAGTGATGGAATGTAGACCCTATAGGCCTTTGAGGTCTCACTGTAATCGACTAAGATACCTTTCTTTGCAGTAGGCTCCATCTTGGTTCTCTTCTCTGTCGGAACATTACAATATAACAAGCACCCAAATATGCGCAAGTGACCAATCTCTGGTCTCTTCCCTATGAACGCCTCCTCATGTGTCATCCTCCCCAAGACTTTTTGTGAACTCTTGTTCTATAGATAAACTGCAATGTTGCATGCCTCAACCCATAGAAACATGGGTAAATCCTGATCATGCAGCATAGCCTTTGCTTCTCCTACTATAGATTTGTTCTTCATTTCTGATACGTCATTCTACTATGGATTATATGGCACAATCATCTCCCTCTTAATTCCTGAATCTACGCAGAACTTATTGAAGACACTCGGGGTATACTCTCCTCCATTATCCAATCTAAGCACCTTAATTTTTTTGCCTGTCTGTTTCTCCACAAGAGCTTTGAACTCTTGGAACCGACTGAAGACCTCATCCTTGATCTTTTTAAAATGGATCCAGGTTTTCTTGGAATAGTCATCAATGAAGGTGACATAGTAACTAGCCCCTCCAATGGACACTGCTGAAATGGGCCCACAGACATCTGAATGAATTAAGTCCAATATTCCCTTGGACCTACTGTCACTGCTAGGAAAAATTGTCTTGGCGTACTTTCCCAAAGCACACCCGTTGCACACTCCGTGCTGATTTGAACTGAACGTTGGAAGTCCATCCAATGAATCCCTTAGCACCTTAAGTGCTCCATGATGCGAATGTGCCATCCTTTTGTTCCATATCTCACCCAAATCTTGACCACTACTTGTACAAGTTCTCACTAAAGCATGAGCTAGCTCAAACTGTAACCTGTAGAGATGCTTGCTCTGCACCCCAATGAATTTTCTCAAGCTAACGCTAGATCCCTATGGATGTATGTATACCTTCCCTTTCCGGAAAGTCAACACATATCCCTTGTCTTCCAACTGAGATACAAAGATCAAATTTTTTTTTAGTCCCGGAACATATAAAACATCACAGATGGACAAGGCTTTACCCGACTCCCTCTAGAACTTGACTGTTTCGTATCTCGTAGCCTTGTCCTTAGCACCATCTCCAAGAGTAATGAAAATCTTAGAGGTAAACTCCTCCATCCTGCTGAAGTACTCACGCACCTCTGTCATGTGACATGATGCACCACTATCAATGTACCAAGTCTCGATGACTAGTAAGTTTGTCATGCAAGCGATGAGTGAGAAATCCTCCTCAAATTTGGTTGCGAAGGAATCCAAATCAGTTGTAGCTTCCATCTTTCCCTTGCCTTGCCTTTCTTCTTGTTCAGACACTGACCTGAAAAGTGTCCAAGTTGATGACACACATAACATTTGACCTTTCTAGGGTCAAACTTCTTCTTGCCACCCTGTTTTGAAAATGCTCCATCTGCAGAACCCTTCTCGCTCTTTCCTTTCTTAGTGGCTAACGCTAATTTATCCTCCTCATCATATTTCTTCTTTTGTTCCCCACACTGAGACCCTTCCCGGATATCCTCCTGGATGAAGTCATTCCATAGCCTCTCCCAGGTAGGCAACTGCTCATGACCCACCACACATTTGACAAATACATCCCACTATTTGCCAAATCCATTTAAGGCTATAGGCACCAATTCACTCTCTGTAACAATTTCACCAACTGTTTCCATATTGTCTCTGATCTATGTGAGTCTGGTCAAATAAGAAGTAACACCCTATGTGTTGTCGCAAGAGTCGACTCTAGGTTGTAATAGAGCCGAGCCTTAGCACATTTTAAATGAAATAATATGTTATCACTCGGAACTTGACTTGGGTTGCATGCAAGTAAATCCCGAGATAAACTTGAACCACTTTTGATTGGAAGCTGCCCCTTCCAACCTAAGAGAGATCTCTCAAAAATATGTCACAATAGGATATTCAATAAGCTCGAACAGTGGGCAGATTTGTGGGTTTCAAAAGGTTTGGAATTTAAGTTTGTGGGTTGGACCAGGAAGGTAGTCCATTGGGCATGGGGTCAAATGATCATGAAAATAATAAGAGTGTTTCAGCAATGGAAATCCATAGAACAGAGGCGAGGTAGAAACTACTTACAGAGAGAAGGATTTATAAATGTGCGATAGCAGAAATAGAGACAAAACGAATCAATATACGGAGAGCACTTAACAAAGAGTGAATTCTCTGTATAAATCAGTGGAAAGAAGATTTTGGGACAAAGCATCTAACAAAGGATGAGTTATGGGCCTTCAGTGCCCTGCAAGAAATAATCTATAACCAGTCCTACAACAGAGCATCTAACATAAGGATGAATTATGTAGCATAAAATAGTTACAAATCTAGAAGAAAAATGGCGGTGAAATCAAACTGAATGATATGCAAACTAAGCAAGTGAACGCACTCTGCAAATAACATCACAAGAATCTCTGTTGTAGATTAAAAATGGCTCTGCACTCTTTTATTAAACATGAAAGCAAAAGATTACAGTCCTAGGAGTACTACTCTCATGATTGCTTCCCCCTCTCTCTTTCTTCCTCAAGAAGATACAATAATATAGATCCTTGACCCCATTTTGAATAACTGAAAACAAACTGTTTCGAAAAGAAGACAAGTGTCTCATGACTCAAACCCTAAAATCTGGAAAATGCAACCGAAATCCTAAAAATTAGGTTTGAGCTCTTGATGAGCATTTACACAATTAAATCGACCTTTCCTTAGGTAAAAATCAGTAGATATTCGACCATAATGAACTAGGATTCCCCAAAAACGATTAGGAAATCCTCTGACTAACATCTGGGCGTGTTCCTACATGTCTGGGCCATGTCTGCACAAAAACGCAACACCATATTTCAGGGCACTTTTGGCTACCTTCTTGAGCTCCAAATGAAGATCTAAAAGTACCATTGGAAATATTATGACTTCTATATGTCAATCGACTATTTGAGCGTGTAAAACGACCTCTCCACGATTGAGAAAATTAAGTTTTGCTAAGGTAGTTTATTACTGGAAAAACCTGCTATTTTGGTAGCTAACAGGCCGAAAACAGGGGTGCTTTAGCTACCGAAAATCCTGGCTTTCAGCAGCTAACAGTGCAACTACAGGGTGCCATAAGCTACTGAAAATCCTGGAACAAGATTTTAAAATGGTAACTGCTATTCATATCGATTTTTCATAGGTGTTTGATAGAGCTTACGCTAGGCGACAAGGTTCTAAAACTAACTGGTGCAACTGACCTAAATTTTGGCGAAAGACACTAAGTTTAGAAATTTTCAATATTGTTCCAACATAGGCTCCATCTAGGGATGGTGTTTTCCTGTAAAGCGCCAAGAACAGTAGACCACGTGCCTTTATCCATTGGGCGACCTGAAATCGTCATTATCAAACTCTGAACCCTGTTCTGCCATACTTCCTCCTCTATGTCCATATCTAGGTCCTCTGGTTTCCTTTCATTCTTCTTTATATTGGGATCTTGAACCTCTGTATTCTTGTGTTTGGAATCTTACTTTGAGGTATCTATCTTGAGGTCCTTCTCCTCAGTGGTTATTGAGGACTCCCCTGTCTAGATTTTATCCTCTCCTGTGGATGTCATGATCTAGAAACTGTTGGTCTCCTAACCTTGGCTAGCTGAGATGGGTTTGGGAAACTTCTTCTCTAGTTTGCATTTGCTTGGAACCTTGGTAAATCCTTCTCTATTTGTTGCCTCCTTGGTTTTTCCTTTATTTGTCTCTACATTGCGTGGGCAATCTTTGAACAAGTGACTATGCTCATGGCACTTACGACATCTGAAAGCGATGTGCTTATAGTCCAGTGTTTGGATCCACTATGAGTCTTGAAAATTTATAATGATTGACTCAGTCAAGGCTCCTGAGATGTTCAAATATACACAGATCCTTGCATAGGAAGTATATTTACCATTCGTGGTTACTTCTAAAAATTTGACAAAGTTGCCCAGGGTTTTCTCGGTACCCTCCAAGGTTTCCTCTTTCTAGAATCCTTGTGGTAGGGAGTATTGTTGATATTATGGTAGCTGCGGGAGGTATTTACCTCCACGTGTAAACCTAACGAGAATAGAATACTCTGGGAATCAAGAAGAAACCCTAATGAGTTGGCTAATAACCCTAGAAGACATGTCGGCTCAAAAGGATAACTGGCATTAGGTTATTAGCCTCCAAGAGAAGAAGTCGGCTAGAATAAATAATATATACTGAACAGACAGATACCCAAAATGAGAAGTCGGCCTAGGTAGTTAGCTAGAATTACTATAAATACAGGAGGCCAATCTTCATTCTGGCAGGGCAATATCAGAATTGTAGAGTAGCACTTGTGCGCACTGCAGTGCCCAATTTGGTGTGCAGGTTTGGAGGAGAGTTGCCATTGCAGCTGCTGCAGCTAGTAGATCACGTTTGTCTTGGACTATCTCTTGGTTAGGGTTTGGACTATCTGATCAGATCTTGTTGGTGCACTATCCTTGGGGAAAGGTACGCTACCCTTTGTTTGTCTATCTAGCCTAGGGTTTGCTTCCGGAGTAATTCTCTGTCAAGGTTAAGGTGCTCGGAGGGTGGCTTCGGCCTATGGTTGGGTGACAATAGTGATATTATCAATGGTAAAACGAGCACATCCATTATATTCTAACAGGTTATGGGCCCACACCTCCTTCATTCAGTCTAACCGTTGGAACGAAGCATATCCATAAGGATATTAAGCTCGTTGAAGAACTGTTGCTAGGGTTTCTAGCAGGAGCAGTCACCAGAGCACTGTCGCTAGGGTTACTAGTAGGTGCAGTTGTAGAAACCCTAATCCTCTCGTTGAGGCACCTTAAGTGAATGTATTGACCTAATTTTTGGATAGATCAGTGCGCCCTAGCCTAACGCATCTCCTAGTACTCTCAGCAAGCCAAGACGTCAAGTTTGAGTTTTTGGTCAGATCTAGGGTTGACCAAGTCAAAGAAGCCATGACCTACTCTATGAAGTTAGAAAACAAGTTATATGGAGCTTCTAACTTCAGAGCATGGAAGACAAGGATTGACCTCATCCTTGCCAAGAATAAAGTGTTGGATATCGTGAAACCAGAGTTTGAAGAAGGAAAAGAGAAGGAACCGTAGAATGTTGCAGTTATGGAGAAGTTCAAAGACGGTGACATCAATGCTATGAGTATCATAGTGGAATCTATAAAAGACCACTTGATACCCTACATCTCCCATCTTGACTCATCGAAGAAGATGTACGATGCCCTAACAAACCTCTTCTTAGTCAGAAACATTGGACAAATAATGAGTCTGAAGAATGAGCTCCGTGACATGAAAATGAATGATGATGACATCATAACATCATACTTTGTGAGGATCTCCCAATTAAGAGATCAACTACAAGCCATTGAAGAGATCATTTCAAAGAAGGAATTGGTAAACATAGTACTCAATGGTCTTCCCAAGACGTGGGATGCATTTTCCACAAGCATGAACATAAGAAAGGAGTATCCTATATTTGAAGAACTTTGGATTTGTTGTTCTCAAGAAGAATCCAGGATCAGTGCAAACGAGAAAACCCAAAAGAAGTACGATGATCAAGCCTTCACAACAAGATTCAAGAATTTCAAGAACAAAAGGAAGTTTGGTTCAAGGAGGAAGACAAATCAAGAGAAAGATATTTCAGAAGTGCAATGTTTCAACTGTTGAAAGTATGGTCACTACAAGAATCATTGTCCTGAGCTAAAGAAAAGGAAGGAGAAACACGAAGCATCAGTTGTCGAAGAAAAGGAACCTACAAAGAAGACTAAGCAGGATGAAAGATACTTCTTCTTCTTCTGAAGACAATAAGACGGAAGCGCGGACTCCGTTAGACGAAGGGAGCCAATTATATATTGCAGAAGACAATAAGGATGCAAATGGAAGTGCGGACTATGTTAGATGGAGGGAGCCGATTATATGCACTCATACATGAATCAAGGATTGGGAGGGAGATAATCCTATGATCCATTGAATATGATGAAGTATATATCCATGGTAGCAACCATGAAAGACAGTACATGTTCAGTTCAACCTCAAAAGAAGTCTTCTTCGAAGAGAAGCCTTAAAGTATCCCTAGTTGTCCATCCACATCCATGATTCTATAATGAAAGAAAGAAGTGAAATCTTTAGGGCATGGAATCTATAAGAAGCTCCATGGACCTAAGAGCTAAAGAAAAACATCAGGAAGACCATGAAGATTCCAAGAAAGAAAGAGAATCCAGAACAACTAGTCATTAAGAATCACATGATTACCAACCTGATATGAACTCACTAAAAGCAATCAAGCAGAGGAACTGAAAGTTGTAATGAAGAACAATGTATATATGAAAGCATTGCAAGATACAGAACTAGAGGTTCTCCCAGATGGAGGGAGAAGACATTGACGATTACTTGTTCTAGTAAACCAGACATACCTCTACATGAATCTTATATTGTCCGCAATATCCATGGGTTGGAATTCTACATCAGATGAATGCAAAGACTGTTCTCCAGAGCAATTGAACAAAGAGCGTATGAAGAAAAACCTCAAGACTTTGAAGCATACCAGAAAGAGACCCGTGTATGCATATGGAAGAAGATAACTTGGTGGAGAACCTCCAGTACACAACAAAAGTGTGGTGAAGATTTTCTATAAAAGAGATATTGTATCAAGATGATTACTCAGAAGATCAGATCTCATGATGACAGAAGAAGTGCCACATGGATATGTTCCAGTTTTCTAACAATGATATACTTTATTGATCAGAGCTACATAAAGCCTTCAGAGAAGACCAGTGTTCTTGACCGAAGTACATTTGAAATCAAGCATTACATTATCTGTGATGAAGTCCAGAAAGGAGAAAGTGGTTCTCCAATACATATCTCCATAGATGAGCAGATAAGTAGACATTTTGGTAAAGCTTCTGTCCAAGATGAAAGAGTTTGCGTACTCAAGCTGGAGCTCGTGGAGATGACTTCCTTATTGAAAAAGGAAGAGATGACTTTGTTTATGGGTAAATTGGTAGATGTAGACATGAATTGATCCCCCTAGATCCACCTGGATCTAGAACAAACCGGGATGGAACAAGATATTTTCCCTAGGTTACAATCATCGAATTTAACTACCAAAGAAGGAATAGATGACATACCTTATGAATCACTTCCTTGTGTCTTTGTTGATCCTGCTTTACTCCGATGCTCCTATGAACTCAGATCTGCAATAATACAAATAAACCAACGTGAAAGCAATAATAGTGAAATTCAATGATAACCCAAACATGTGATCAAGGAATCATGTAGTAAAACATCAATCATTTTATGGGAAAGAGACGTGTCACCGTATTATATTAATGAAAGGTAGAAGATACAACCGAATCGCCTTGATGTCGCAAGTTCCCTTTCAGTGGCCCTTTGTTCTGACACACACATACATTTGCTCCGACATTTGCATGAAGATTTTCCACAAAATCTTGATGGATGAATAGAAACCTCAAGCATCACTTGAAATAGGATTCTCCACACAGTCTTCAGCCTATTCTTTCATTGATTTCTCATGCTTCCTTATGCTTGTGCCTCTAAAATTTTCCATGAGAAGCCTATCATTATATAGGAGAAGCTGAAGTGGTTAAAGAGATGAGGATGATCCCATCAAATCAGAGAAGTCAGTAGGATCGTAACCATACAGATGCCACCTCATGTTTCCAGAAGATTCCACTTCTAGAAGCTGCTAGAACTTCTTTCCTCTTTTAGTTTTAAAGTGCCACCGTGACCTACCTATATAGAAGCATGCTGAAATCCCACGGGCTAACTATAGTGCAGCCTGCGAAAATCAGGGATTTACGCACTGTGTAAAGGGAGCAGCTCGTGGCGGCCTTCCAAAAATGCATTTTACAAGGGTGGAAAGAGGTTGCTTTTCTTAGGCAAAAGATCATATTGGGAACCTGAACACATGTTTATTTAATCATCATCAAGGTGACCAAAATAATGTGTAACAGACTCCCAGGTTGGGAGGGAGCACTGATGTATTATTGATTGATGGACAATGATTTTTTAGTTCAAAAAATGGTCCAGGATGAGAAGATTCTTTCCAGTTCGGAAAGTGGATTGAGATTTCTGACGGAAAGACATTTTCCAGTTCGAAAAATGGTCCAGATTGTTGATGTACCATAGATAGTGACTTCCCATTGTGGTTAACATGGGAAGTGGTATAGGGTAGTCTCTCTTCTTGAGGGTTACTCAAGAAGACTGGCCTGCCTAGCTAGACAACGATTTCTCATTGTGGTTAACATGAGGAATGGTCTGTTTTGGAGGTTGGTGCAGGACAGACATTTCCTCTTGTGGTTAACATGGGAAATGGTCTGGACAGTCATTCCTTAGGGCAGATTCATTCTCTCCAGGTTGCACTTTGTTTAGTGCCAAAGGAATGGCCCAGGGTGGGGAATGGACCGGGTTCAACAATAAGGGGAAAACGTTCCTTAGGGCAGATTCATTCTCTCTAGGTTACACTTTGTCTAGTGTCGAAAAAATGGCCCAAGGAAGGGAATGGTCTAGGCTCAGAAATCAGGACAATTATTCTTCCTTGCTTGAGAAGAATAGTCCGGATAGCTCATCATTGATGTCTTACCTTTTTAAGGGCAGATGCTCTTCCAAGATCTCATAGATGTGAGTGAAAGAATGGCCCAGATGATTCAGTTTATATCATAACATTGTTTCTGTGCAGGTTGATATCAGATGATTATGAAGACTGTATGTCTCTAGACAGTAGATGTATACTACTGTGGTGGATGTGTTCCACGGTTTGATCAAGTACCTGTGTGCTACTTGGTGTGGTAGTATACCACTGGATTGTAGTTGTGTACTACTATGGATAGACACAGTTGTGTTCTATTGAATGATATTGTTCCAATTGACTTGAAGACTATCAGCAGTGTTGAAAATGATTATTAGCTAGATGGATGATCAATGAACAGAGTTTTCCCAGACAAAAAATGGTTATTGTGTCACTCTGTGGAGTGAGCATCATGTCTAATTACTCAGATAGAGTATGATTCTAAGAGATGATGCAGCTAATGACACTGATGGTGATGATGGTGTTCATGATCTAGTCATGAGATAGTCTATACAACTATGTTGATGCTACCGGGTGAATGGTATGTTTGTGCTCAAGACCATTACCTGTAATACCTCCCTAGCTAGGAGGGAGTGTTGATATTATGGTAGCTGCGAGAGGTATTTACCTCCACATGTAAACCTAACGAGAATAGAATACTCCGAGAATCAAGAAGAAACCCTAATGAGTTGGCTAATAACCCTAGAAGACATGTTGGCTCAAAAGGATAACTTGTATTAGGTTATTAGCCTCCAAGAGAAGAAGTCGGCCAGAAGAAATAATATATACTAAACAGACAGATACCCAGAATGAGAAGTTGGCCCAGGAAGTTAGCCAGAATTACTATAAATACAGGAGGCCAGTCTTCATTCTGGCAGGGCAGTCTCAGAATTGCAGAGCAACACTTGTGCGCACTGCAGTGCGCAGGTTTGGAGGAGAGTTGTCATTGCAATTGTTGCAGCTAGCAGATCACGTTTGGCTTGGACTATCTCTTGGTTAGGGTTTGGACTATCTGATCAACTCTTGTTGGTGCGCTATCCTTGGGGAAAGGTGTGCTACCCTTTGTTTGGCTATCTAGCCTAGGGTTTACTTCCAGAGTAATTCTCTGTCAAGGTTAAGGTGCTCGGAGGGTGGCTTCGGCCTATGGTTGGGTGACAATAGCGATATTGTCAATGGTAAAACGAGCACATCCACTCTATTCTAACAAGTACATCCTTATCCATACCGACACTTCTATGAAATCCTCTTTCTTTGGGATGAATCTTTCAGTATAGTATCATAAATATAGTCCAACAGAAGTACGATCCTTCCTCAAAAATTATATCCTTGTCCTCAATAGAAGCGAAAATAGCAGTGAAGAAGCCCTTGGTCCCCAGTTTAAGATTTGCCTATCCTTTGGATTTCTATCTCGATTTTACCCACCATATTGGAGTCTTCTTTGAGGGCCATATGCCCATAAATTTACCTATTACGACATGGTCTTTCATAAATTAAATGTATCCATCAATATTGCAAGAAGTCACCTCATATCTTGGATTCTCTTTCGTTTTAGCCAGGCATCCACTCTGATGCTTGCAATCCATTTGCTTCTCTTGGTGTTCGTACTTGCTAGAAGCTTCATCATTCACTTGGACCTTTCCTGCACCACCCATTTCGCTTGATGCTAACTTCAATTTTGTCGTTCCCTTAACCACATCCTTGAACGTTGGGATGGTCGAGGCTTCTGATGGATTCGTTGCAATAGGGCACATTAGACCACACCCACCACCTGCATTGTACCTCTTCCTAGCTCCAATCTTCGTTTTGCTACCAAACCCTAACAAATGTAATGCCTCTCATCGTGCCTCCATCACCTTGAATCCACTTATTCAAAATCAATACACTTTAATAATATCGATTTTGATCTATTTTCAACCTCAAATGTAACAAGCACTACAAAGAATCATATCCCTCTCTAAATGAACCTTTCTCTAAATAAACCTTTTTTCGAAAAAAAATAAAAATTGATATTATTAAAATATACAAAACTTCACTAATTAACATTCAATGTCAAACACATGCTACTACTTTCAACTTAGCACGTAAACTCTATGCTTTCTTTTCTTATTCCTCGTCGACAAGTGCCTTGGCACTTTCGCTTTAAATTTCTTTGAATATTCCTACCTAAATACAAAACATTATTCTCAACCACTACTCGTATTTGTGGACCTGCCAATACATGATGCCATCGTGATAAAAATATCATCTTTGAAAAGTAACGCAGGTACATCCATCGATGTGTAAATTAGTCCGCTAATTTCCCCCTCGAATCTTCCACTCAACTGCTCCGGGAAACTTCCTCTCAACTGCTCCGAAACTTTCTCGCATTTGCAAAGCAGATTCCTCGCGTTATTCCTCTCTGTAACGCGAGGATAAACTCTTATAAACATAAACTTGTTGCAGCAGAAGATTTGTGATTTGTGAGGTAAATTTCCTTCATTYGAATGCATGCRTGGCTCAGTCGGAGATGACGAAGAAACCGCTCGAAGCTCGATTATATGTGAAAGCTTATCGAATGCCTGAACTGGGTAAATTGAGAGAGAATGGGCCTATTGATAAAATGTTGTGGTSTATTATTTATGTCCTCTTCGCCCATTCTATGCTTCTTCTCCTTTTCTCCTCCTTCTCTGCCGATTCCAGCTTCAACATCTGTAAGATTTTGCAGAATCCCTATGTCCGTTTTTATCTAGCAGCTATGGCAGCCGCAATTGTTGTTATGCTCCTATTTGCTCTGTGTAATCTTATAGCTCAAGTAGTGCGGATGTGCAAAGAGACGGATAATCTCGAGGATCTGTCTCCGCAACCTTTCGACATTTAAAGGCCGTTCGTTGTTTCCAGGGGCAGAGGCAGAGGCAGAGCACTCCCTCATCTCAGAGCTTTCTTCCTTCCCCTACAGTTCTGGGATTCGAACAAGCGACCTTCTATTTAAWAGTCAGATATATTTAAACTTCTTGTAGGAACGTTTCTGTTTAAATAAAAATAATACATACTGAATGTTTAATATCTCTCTATTTTACTTTATGATTGTATTGTTTTTATCATGATAAACAATAGCAAGTCTGTTAGCGCCCTTTAGTTACCATGTTTTCTGCATTTTTGCAATTTAATTGTGATTGTAATGCCTTGGCTGGCTAAAGTTTTTTTTTTTTTTGGGTAATTTGGTTGGAATCAAGATAAGTATTTGGATCGAATAGCTATTTTCTGTTGTTTAAATTGTATTTCTGAATGTATAAATGGATTTAGTTGGCTGAAAAACCCTTAAAACATTCGAATTATACCAACTTAACCCCTCAAATTTGTAGATCCAACTATTCATCAGCAAATTTCGGGCAAAAAAAAATTACCAAAAAATATCCAAAAAAATATAACGTTTAGAATACTGGATTGTAATATCATGATCATAGACCCTTTTTTTTCAATATCGGGCAAGGGGTTCAATGATACTTTAAACTGCATTGTAAAACCAATCCAACTAATCAGAATTTAGCAATGTAATTCAAACTGCATGAATTTATGGTTTTATAGTAAAATTGTTGGACATAATTTTCAAGTTCAATCCTCCCAGCACTGAATTGCTATTGCAGTTTGCTTTGTCCAGATTTTAAGATTGTCATTTTAACCAAAATAAATTCAACCTCGCACATCCATATTTGTTATTAGTAACAATTTTGTTGAATTCAAAATAGAACTACAGCAATATTGTGAACATTTTCAACCCAATGTTATAATAACAGAAATGGGAAATTAAACCATGGAAAAACAGACA
>JASDQU010560089.1:23169-33491 GCA_032191745.1 Picea mariana | reverse complement strand
TATTGGCTCATTACCCCTTAATTGGGGCATATTATATTAGTAATGTTATTTTATTTATGTCGGCTTTAGGCCATTAGTTGTAATTATACCTCCTAGTCTCCTATATATACCATGGAGACATTTTCATTTTGAATCATCTTGTACTTGAACATTTAAGTGGGGTAAAAGGAGGTTTCCCCCTCAAAGAGGTTTATTATCTGAAATTATCTCTTTTTCAAGGCGTTGAGTACTTTTTCTGAGGTTTTTCTATGCTATATTGATATTTGGTTCTTAACATGAATACATATAATGTGCTCTTAGCACTTGCAACACCATCCTCACATGATTCTCATGATCTTCCTCTGACTTGGAATATATAAGGATGTCATCCAAAAAGACAATGACAAACTTGTCTAAATATTCCTGGAAAACACCATTCATTAAGAACATGAAAATAGTTGGTGCGTTTGAAAACCCAAATGACACCACTGTGAACTCATAATAACCATACCTTGTCCTGAAGGCGGTCTTGCTGATATATTCCTATTTAGTCCTTACCTGATAGTATCCTGACATGAGATCTATCTTGGAAAATATCGTTGCATCCTTCAATTGATCAAAGAGATCATCAATCCTTGGCATAGTATACTTGTTCTTTATAGTTACTTTATTCAATTGTCTGAAGTCAATGCACAATATCAACATCCCATATTTCTTCTTCACGAACAAGACTGGGTTACCCCAAGGTGACACACTCGGGCGTATATACCCCTTCTTCAGAATTTCTTCAAGCTGCATTTGCAACTCCTTCAGTTCTGGTGTACTCATTCTATAAGGAGTCTTTGATATTGGAGCTGCTCCAGGAATTAAATTTATAGAGAAATCAATATCTCTCTTTAGGGTTAGTCCTAGTAACTCCTTGAACACATCTTCAAAATCTTCCAGGACTGCATGATCCTCCAAATTTGGCACCTTATCCTTAGGTGCTTCTTCCATATGAGCTGCAAATATTTGACAACCTTTCTCGTAGCATTTCTTCAGCTGCATTGCTAAAATTTCTCTGATAGTCACAACCCTAGGAATTCCTTGGACTGTTCTTTGATTTCCTTCCTCATCTAGGAAAGTGAATGCCTTGTTACGATAGTCTAATATGGCATGGTGTTTGTCTAACCAATCCATACCAATTAGGCAGTCATAATATCCTAAAGGCAAGATGTTCAAATCTTCCCTTGTGCTCAATCCATTCATGTCCATAAGACATGACTTAACCATCTCATTGACTTTTCTTTTGGCTCCAGTATCCATCTGCACCAACCAAGATTTTACATGCTTGTTTCTTGGAAAATGCAAACTTTCCACCATCTTATGATCTATATAACTATGCCTAGCTCCTGAATCAATTAAAATAGTAATGGTTTGGTTGTTGATCATACTTTCCACTTCAATCATATGTGATTGATAATTTGATTTCTTGTTTTCCAGGGATAAATAGATCCTTGGTACATTTCTACCCATGTCCCCCACTGTTTCATCTCGCTGAACATTGTGAACAACTCTCACTTTTTCACTTATGTGAGGACAATCTTTAAACATATGATCACCTTTACAACCCCAACATTGAATAGGTTGTTGCCTTGGCTTTTGACCACCTGTCTCAATTGTTCTGGTTTCTCTAGAAGTTGGTTGTCCCTGAGGATTATTTTCGAAGAATGGCGGCTTAGTTCCCTTCTTCCTCTAATCCATCTTAAATTTCTTCTTGTCTTCCCAAGCTTTTTGGAAAGTTGGCCTTGCTTTTTGCTGGTCATATAGGAACTTATCTCGCCTCATGGTCTCCTCCAATGTTTTGGGATCATCATATTGTATTTTTTCACTGATGAATGGTGGATAACCACTCAAGTACCTCTGAATATTGAATGTCTCATTCTTTATGAAAGAGACATACTTCAACAATTCTAAAAACCTTCTTTCATACTCATCAATTGACATACTTCCTAGCTTAAGTTCAAAGAACTCTTTCATTTTCTTATCATAGTACCTCTTAGTCAAGTATTTATTTTCAAAATACTTCTTGAATTCCCTCCAAGTAACATTTTTCTCAATGTGTTGCACCTGCACTAGCTGATCCCACCACATGGATGCCTTAATTTTGAGTTGATAGATGGAAATTCTTCCCTTTGCATGAGAAGAATAGTTTTGCAATTGGAAGTACTTCCTCATGCCTAGCAACCATGTCTCTGCATCTTCATCCTTCTTGTGCTCACCATAAAATGTAGGAGGTTTGATTTTGTTCATTTCCCCTTGTAGATCATCCACCCCAGATCTCTTATGCTTCCTAACAGAGGATGGGCTTGAGCTGTTGTGTTCTCTCTTATTGGAATGCCTCGGGGAGTGTTGGTGATGTCTACTATCACTTTTTGTTCTTCTGTGACTTCCTGATTTGCTTGAGCCACTCTCCTTATCCAATTTCTTTTCTATTCTTTCCGGGCTCTGCATCAAATTTATGATGAATTCTCCCTGTTGCTCCCTGACTTTCATGAGATTTTTGTTATCTGCTCGGTGAGTTTGGACATCTTTCTACAACTTTTTAATGATTTTCATCATGTTCCCTTCTTTATCTATTTCTTCTCCATGCTCATTGGGGTTTGTCCCTTCAACTCCCAAATAGACATCCATTCCTCTAGCTTCATTTTCTGAAATGTAAGCATCCTGTGCCTCCCACATTTCTCTACACTATGCAACAATTTGGTTTGGTTCTGAAAATTGTTAATTCTGCAAAATGTGCAGTCAACCAAATTTTTGTCAGGCTAATAGTCTTTAAAAATTTTCCAGAATAAACCAATCTGATTTAATAAAAGCAATATCAGATTCCATTTTCAGTGGGTCTTGGTCGGTCAAGAACCCCTTCGGGCTTCTATCTCTAAGCTCCGCTCTGTTCTGCAACAAATTTTCGGGCATTAGCCCCTTTTTATTCTGCCCTTGGTTCACATGGGACCACGACTGTGACCCAATGCTTATGATTTGGGCACTTATCCAAAGCCTTGTAACTTCGGGCTCTGGGCTTCAGAGGTTTCCCTTTTTCGTGCGTCCCAACATCACAGAAAAACAAATGGTAGAATGAGTGAGGAATAATGGATCTATGGCCCACATTCGTTGCTTCGATCTATGGTGGATAGGAGCTTCAAAATTTTCTTCCTTTTATTCCTTCATGCACCATTTCTTCTGAAGTGTCAAGTCTCCGAACTTCACGATCTGGCACCACACGTCCACTGGGGCCCACAGTTTCTGTGCTTGAACTAATAAATAATGCAACATCACATAAAAATTAATACTCTTTCAAATTACGGTGACATGGGTTGGCAGTTTTGGAGAAGCCCGCTGATCATTCCACAATTGTCCCCATGCTGACGCGTACCCCTTCTGGGAAACTATGGTTTGGATTATGGGATCACTCTGTTGAATTATCTTCCATGCAACTTCGATCTCCGCAATGCCACCCAGACATCGATCTTGATAGATCGTGATGAAAGTTAATGCAGGCCCGATCTAGCTAAATTCTTCGCCAATCTTAAATACCTTGTGCCACCACCAGGAATTCCACGTGGCAGGACACACGGAGATGAAACATAGCCCAATTAGGTGGGTGACATATGTCTCGTTCTAACATCATTTTTATCTTACAAAGGTTCTTAAATCACTGACACATGGCACACATCCCATGTGTCCACGTCATCCCTAGTGACGTCAGCAGGCCACATCACTTCGAGACTTTGGGCTTCGGGAGATTTCACCTTAGCATACTGTGTTTCTCCCGAAAGCCAAATTATTGAACAAGTTGATCTTCTGACATGCGTCTCCTTCAATGAACGATCCAGATTGTCTCCATACTTTGGGACTTCGGAGCTTCAAGCTTCAAGACTTTGGGAGTTTCCACTCTATTCACACCTTCTTTCTCCCGAATGTTGCATTCCCGAACAAGATGATCTGCCGACACATGTCCCTTTCTTAGATCGACGGACAGGAAATGCATGAAGTTCACTATGTCTTTTCTACATGTGACCGAGAGTTGTGACCTTGGCTTAACCTTTGGGTGCTTATCTCACTTTGCAAGATCAACAGTCTTGTTTTAAGGGATCATGAAGATCAACAGCCTGGAGTGATTGTGGAAACTCAACTTTCTCATGCTTTAATTTCCATCCTGATCTCCACAATGCGAATATGCTCATCCATAGTGGGATCAATATCCACCATTGATATATTGATCTAGCAAGATCAATGATCCCGAGGGATTGCAGAGTCTCAACTTGCTCACGCTATAATTTCCTTTGTGATTTTCGTAATGGTTCCCCATCGTCGATCTCCCTTCAATGAGATCTGACGATCATGACTTAATCTTCGCTTGATCTGATGACTTATCTTGCTCTCACCCAGATCTAATGGCCCAACACCACAAATGTTTTGATTTCTTTCTTTGTGGCCATTTATTAAACTTGTTACACCTCCCGTGTTTCCGAAAATAGTCAAAGTATTATTTCAATGCCCTTCTAGCACTCTGTACCTCAAAATTCTCTGGACTTTCTAAGTCGAATTTCGCGTTTGTGGCCCATCCAGGTTCCGGGTAGAAACCATGGGCTCTGAACCTGAGTTTTGTCCATTTCGACAACAATTCTTTTCCAAAAAATTTGCTTCATCTTTCACTAACATGGCCCATCCAGGCTTAGTGTTGAAACCATGGCTCTAATACGATTTTGTAACATCCCCGACCATCAATCTTTATTGGGTAACGCTACCCAACAACCTTATCTTTTTCCAACTAGATCTGATACCATTTTGTGTATTTATATGCATATCTATCTAGTGCAAATTAACAGCTATAACATTTTGTTCATCCCACTATTCATGTAGAAATAACATTAAAACATACAGACAACATATTCTAATATACACAGATTAATGCAGAAATAACAGTAAGCCTACACATACAACATATATGAAATATCTAGGCATTACTCATCAATTATAAAACATGTACAATTACATAACATACAATCAATAGAGATTTGTTACTTATATTTCAATAGATGACCCACAACTATGTGCAGACCTTCCATGAACCTCCCAGCCTTAGACCACGCTGCTCATCACGCTCATCAGTGGGTCACCCCTGAGCTGGGACTAAACTCCATCGGGCAAGGGATTCCTAGGCTTGGCAAGGGCAATAGAAAAGTCACACAGGTCAACAGGAAGGACTATCTCTCAGGGCCAACTCACACTAATTGCCTACAACCTCTCATTCCCCACATGCCTGTCCCACCCCAGGAAATGTGCCCCTTCTCTGCTCAACAATCCTTCGGCTGCCCCACTTCCCTTCCAGGGCTTCAACAATAGGCCAGAAAAGAATTCTCCAAGCACTATGGATGCAGTTTGGCTCCCTATGGGGAAACACTTCCCTAGCAACCTATCTCACATGGAGAGAGTTTCTTGTAGGCCTGATAACTTGCTTCTTCAGTCCACGGGCCCGAAAACCCGCCTATTCAAACCATAGGCCCGGCAACCTGCTTCTTTAGTCCAGCTTCTAAGTCAATTCTCAAGAAGGTGATGGGAACAACAAAGCTCAATAAAGAACATACGATGGCAGGAAGACAAAATTAGTCAATGAAATGTGTGGCTACAATGGCCAACAGTTAAGACAAAAAACAACTCAGAAAGTTACAGGGTGCGTCGAGCTTCACATGAGACACACAGGATAACTCAGGTATGACCGTAGGATTCCAAAGGTGCGTGCTAGATACATAGGCGATGATGATGGCTAACTGGTTGAATGCTTGAATCCCTGGTGAATTTGGAAGGGTGACAGACTTCCTGATGATCGTAAGGGTCGTGAGAATGGCGAGGAGGAACCCCCAACGAGTTGGCTTTCCCAACTATAAATTGCATGCGCCCAAGTTGATGCATGTCTTCCTGAAGCCGCATGAGTTACACTTAGCATTCGTTCCCTTTCCCAGGAACTTAGGACAACACCTATCATGTCCACCTTATCCTTTAGGAAATAATAATAATAAAATATTATTCCCTTAGAGGTAAGCCCTCTAGCTTAGCCCCTAGGCCTAGACACTTAGCCCCCACCCTTACCCTACCTAATGGAGTTTAGTCCCCCATAACTCTTTCTTCGTGGTCAGTCTACACGCAACATTGTAATTTTATTAATGATATGTGCATTTACATATACAAAAGTCAAGCTCATAGCCTTAAGCATCTAGGCTCTCTGACCTAATAAACATATAAGTCTTCAACTTATAAACACTTGGCTCACCAACCTATAAACATAATTACAATTTAGCAGGGGCTCGGCCTTAGGGTGTTACAAAAAGTCCATTGATTCCTTTCCCTTGAAACCTTAGAATGGAAAAGATTTGTTGATGATACTAACATCATCAAGACTCATGGCAAAGATAATTTGGACAAATTCCTTACCAATTTAAACATCCAGTCTGATCGCATTAGGTTCACCATGAAAATACACGAGAATAATTTCTCTTTCTCGACAAATATATCGGAAGAAAACTGACACTAACAAATATTTACACCCCGACTCTCATCATCATCCATCCGAGAATAATGGTATCCTGAACACTCTTTCCACAAGAGTAGTCAAAATCATTGATGTTGATCATCTCAATGAAGAATTTAAACATCTTTCTAAATCCCTTCAAGGAAATGGATACAAAACAAAAGACATCAAGCAAGCCTTCAAAAGAGTGAAAAACCCATAGATGAAGACCCATGACAAATAAATGGAAAGAAAAATAAGTGTTATTCTCCCCTACATTAAAGGGACAACTAATAGAACAATGAAGGTTCTAGCGAGAAAACACATTAAAGTTATCTTCTCACCTCCTAACTCCTTACGGAACATGTTGGATAAGGCTAAAGAACCAATTGATCCTAAGATGAAAAATGGTGTCTATTCAATCCCTTGTTCATGTAGTAAAGTTTAAATTGGGGATACTCGTTGTTCAATAAAGGTCAGACTAAAGGAACAATGCACAGACATCAAATATTATAGGATTAAAAAATCCACAGTGGTAGAGCACTCTCACAAATATAACCACCAAATACACATGAAAGATGCAAAAGTGTTTGCTATGGAACATCATTATATCAAGAGACATATTCGTGAAGCAATAGAAATTGAGAAACATCAACATAACTTCAACATAGGTGATGGATTAATCTTGAAAGACTCTTGGAAACCTCTCATTCATAATAAATTAACCATAAATACATCAAACCAATCAAACTAATGTCATCTTAACATCTGGGCATTTTTTGTATTTATGGGTAGTCTTTATCTTCTTATCCCCATGAGATGCCATTCTCCTATTGTTGAACTCAACTCTGGAGTATGAAACGTTCGTTGAGAAATTAATAAACTCACACAAGCTTCCATACAAGAATCAAATGTCTACCTATGAAAAACCAAATGAAAGCATTAGATCCCTCAATGGAAGGGACACACTAAAGGATATCCGACACTTGGAAAGACTACGGCTAAAGCTAGCTCGGGGAATTGAGACATAGGAATTCTTAAAATGATGTAGAGAAGGGAGAATCATCCTGAGGTTCACTAAGATTAAACACCATCTACAAAACAAAAATCAAGATACATTTGCACGTGCAAGCATGGAACTAATCCGCAAAGAGATAAAACAAGTAAGAAAACAGATTGATCTCATGTCCAAAGAGAGCTTTCGGTTACACATAAAACTTGCAGACACTATACATTCTGATATATGGATGAGATTTGGTGCATGTCTATTTGCTAGGTTTGAGGAGGTCACACACATCACAAAGAAGAAACAAACCAAGAAGTTTGTGATCCTTGAGAAGAAACAATCAATAAGAAATGTGGATAAAAATTGTAAGAGCAGTGTAGTGAATATATCTTATTTCACATTGGATGAGGACATGTGCAACATTCTGGAGAAAGGTTTACACTTTGTTGTCACTCCCACGTCGTTTCCAATAGAGAAAATATTATTCTCAATAGAGGACTCTATCTTCACCTTGCAAAAAGTGAGGTGAAGAAGATAAGGAAGGATTGCTCAGTTATATTAAGAAACACCAAACCTCTAAATCGTAACATAAGTAGAAGAGAAGCTACAACATTAAGAAATTTTAGGTCTAACAAGGAAATAATGATAATGAGGGTTGATAAAGGAAATGCAACGGTCATTACGAACACACAATAGTATCAAGCCAAAATATACAAGAACTTAACAACCGAAGGATGCTACATAAAGCTTAAAAAAGACCCAAGCACTAAGATTATCAAAGATGTTGAAAATGCTATCACACGTTCCAATTTGGATGAAGGAATAAAGAAAAAACTCATTCCAAAAAACCCTATCATCCTAAGGATATACGGTTTGCCCAAAATCCACAAAAATGGAGTTCCCTTGAGACCAATCATAAACACTATTGGATCACCTACCTACCAACTAGCAAAATTCCCAGAAAAACCTTAAAACCATTGGTAGGTCATACCTTTTCTTACATCAAGGATTCTTCTCATTTTGTCAATGGAATAAAAAATCTTCACAGGAATGAAAATAATTTACTGGTCAGCTTCAATGTGGTTTCTTTTTACACAAAAGTTCAGGGGGAAGATGTTATTAGGGTTATCAAGGATATCACTAATGATCAAATAACTAGCTTGGTGAGGATATGTCTTAAATCTACTTATTTTATCTTCCAAGGTGACATATACGAGAAAACAGATGGTGTTGCGATGGGATATCCACTCTCTCTTGTGGTCACAAACTTATATATGGAGTATTTCGAGAAAAATCCCATTGATTCATTTCCCTTGAAACCAAAATAATGGAAAATATTTCTTGATGATGCTAACATGATCTGGCATCATGACAAAGATGACTTGCACATATTCCTTACCCATTTAAACAACCAATTTGATCACATTAGGTTCACCATGTAAATGTAGGAGAATAATTTCTTTCCATTCCTTTATGTACTTATTAGTAAGAAGGAAGATGGTTCTCTTGCTCAACAAGTATACCAGAAGACAACCCACACTGACAAATATTTACACGCTGAATTTCATCACCATCCATCCTAGAAGAATGGTATCCTGAACACTCTTGCACAAGAGCAGTTAGAATCACTGATGTTGGCTATCTCAATGAAGAATTTAAACATATTTCTAAATCCCTTCAAGGAAATGAATACAAAACAAAATACATCAATCAAGACTTCGAAATAATGAAAAACTCAGAGATGAAGACCCATGACAAAGAAATGGAAATAAAGATAAGGGTTATTCTCCACTACATTAAATGGAAAATTGATAGAATAATGAAGTTTCTAGGCAGAAAACACATTAAAACTGTCTTCTCACCTCCTAACTATGTAAGGAACATACTAGATAAGGCTAAAGATCCAATCGATCCTAAGATGAAAAATGGTGTCTATTCAATCCCTTGTTCACGTGGTGAAGTTTACATTGGGGATATTGGTCTCTCATTAAATTTCAGACTAAAGGAACATTGTGCAAACATAATATATGATAGGATTAAAAAATCTGTAGTGGCATAGAACTTTCACAAATCTAACCACTAGATATGCATGGAAGATGCAAAAGTGATTGCTATGGAAGATCATTATAACAAGATATGGATTCATGAAGCAATAGAAATTGAGAAACATATGCATAAATTCAACATAGATGATGGATTAATATTGAGAGACTCTTAGAAACCTCTCATTCATAATAAATTAACCATAAATACATCAAACTAATCAAACTAACGTCAGCTTAACGTCAGAGTGTTTTTTGTATTTATGGGTAGTCCTTATCTCCTTATCCCTATTAGATGCCATTGTCATGATGACGTACTCAGCTATGGAGTCCAAAATGTTTGTTTATAACTTAATAAACTCACACATGATTCCATACAAGCATCAAAAGATTAAGCATGTTGCAGATGGTAGCATTGATAAGTTCACAGTAAGGTTTGTGGCGAGAGGGTTCTTTCAGAAAGAGGGAGTGGACTACGAGGAGACATTTTCTCCAGTCACCCGGTATGCTTCTATTCGAGCTATTATTTCTATTGTTTGAGTGATGAGGTGGAGAATACATCAGATGGATGTGAAAACACTTTTCCTCAACAGGGTCATTGAGAAAGAAGTATACATAGAGAAACCTCATGGATTTGAGGTACATGGGAGTGAGTCTCATTGTTATAACCCTAAATTGCACCATACATGCTTACCTGGCATCAGGCCAACTCATACCCTTTCCTTGCCAAAGCCATGCTGAACAAACT
>JASDQU010560089.1:0-14897 GCA_032191745.1 Picea mariana | reverse complement strand
TGGTACAAAGATCGCTTATATTTATGTAAGAACTCCCAACTCAAAGAAAAGGTACTATTGGAATTGCACACCTCTCTAGTAGGAGGGCACTCAGGATTTTTGAAAACCTACCATAGAGTCAAGAAGGATTTTTTTTGAGATGGCCTTAACACTGATGTTCAAAGGTTTGTGGTAGAATGTTTGGTTTTCCAACAAAATAAGGTGGAAACAATTAAGACCCCAGGTCTTTTACAACCATTATCCATCCCAAGTTAGCGCTGGGAGGAGGTTTCCGTGGATTTCATCACAGGGTTACCGAAGTCTGAAGGAAAGAGTGTCATCTTGGTGATTTTTGATATACTGACCAAGTATGCACACTGTGAACTCATAATAACCATACCTTGTCCTGAAGGCGGTCTTGTTGATATATTCCTATTTAATCCTTACCTGATAGTATCCTGACATGAGATCTATCTTGGAAAATATCGTTGCATCCTTCAATTGATCAAAGATATCATCAATCCTTGGCATAGTATACTTGTTCTTTATAGTTACTTTATTCAATTGTCTGAAGTCAATGCACAATATCAACATCCCATATTTCTTCTTCATGAACAAGACTGGGTTACCCCAAGGTGACACACTTGGGCGTATATACCCCTTCTTCAGAATTTCTTCAAGCTGCATTTGCAACTCCTTCAGTTCTCGTGTACTCATTCTGTAAGGAGTCTTTGATACTGGAGCTGCTCCAGGCATTAAATTTACAGAGAAATCAATATCTCTCTTCAGGGGTAGTCCTGGTAACTCCTTGAACACATCTTCAAAATCTTCCAGGACTGCATGATCCTCCAAATTTGGCACCTTATCCTTAGGTGCTTCTTCCATATGAGCTGCAAATATTTGACAACCTTTCTCATAGCATTTCTTCAGCTGCATTGCTAAAATTTCTCTGATAATCACAACCCTAGGAATTCCTTGGACTGTTCTTTGATTTCCTTCCTCATCAGGAAAGTGAATGCCTTGTTACGATAGTCTAAGATGGCATGGTATTTGTCTAACCAATCCATACCAATTAGGCAGTCATAATATCCTAAAGGCAAGATGTTCAAATCTTCCCTTGTGCTCAATCCATTCATGTCCATAAGACATGACTTAACCATCTCATTGACTTTTCTTTTGGCTCCAGTATCCATCTACACCAACCAAGATTTTACATGCTTGTTTCTTGGAAAATGCAAACTTTCCACCATCTTATGATCTATATAACTATGACTAGCTCCTGAATCAATTAAAATAGTAATGGTTTGGTTGTTGATCATACTTTCCACTTCAATCATATGTGATTGATACTTTGATTTCTTGTTGTCCAGGGCTGCATAGATCTTTGGTACATTTCTACCCATGTCCCCCACTGTTTCGTCTCGCTGAACATTGTGAACAACTCTCACATTGTCACTTATGTGAGGACAATCTCTAAACATATGATCACCTTTACAACCCCAACATTGAATAGGTTGTTGCCTTGGATTTTGACTACCTGTCTCAATTGTTCTAGGTTCTCTACAAGTTGGTTGTCCCTGAGGATTATTTCCGAAGAATGGCAGCTTAATTCCCTTCTTCCTCTAATCCATCTTAAATTTCTTCTTGTCTTCCCAAGCTTTTTGGAAAGTTGGCCTTGCTTTTTGTTGGTCATATAGGAACTTATCTCGCCTTATGGTCTCCTCCAATGTTTTGGGATCATCATATTGTATTTTGTCATTGATGAATGGTGGATAACCACTCAAGTACCTCTGAATCTTGAATGTCTCATTCTTTATGAAAGAGACATACTTCAACAATTCTAAAAACCTTCTTTCATACTCATCAATTGACATACTTCCTAGCTTGAGTTCAAAGAACTCTTTCATTTTCTTATCATAGTACCTCTTAGTCAAGTATTTCTTTTCAAAATACTTCTTGGATTCCCTCCAAGTAACATTTTTCTCATCAATGTGTTGCACCTGCACTAGCTGATCCCACCACATGGATGCCTTAACTTTGAGTTGATAGATGGAAATTCTTCCCTTTGCACGAGAAGAATAGTTATGCAATTGGAAGTACTTCCTCATGCCTAGCAACCATGTCTCTGCATCTTCATCCTTCTTGTGCTCACCATAAAATGTAGGAGGTTTGATTTTGTTCATTTCCCGTCGTAGCTCATCCACCCCAGATCTTTTATGCTTCCTAACAGGGGATGGGCTTGAGCTGTTGTGTTCTCTCTTATTGGAATGCCTCGGGGAGTGTTGGTGATGTCTACTATCACTTTTTGTTCTTCTGTGACTTCCTGATTTGCTTGAGCCACTCTCCTTATCCAATTTCTTTTCTATTCTTTCTAGGCTCTGCATCAAATTTATGATGAATTCTCCCTGTTGCTCCCTGACTTTCATGAGATTTTTGTTATCTACTCGGTGAGTTTAGACATCTTTCTGCAACTTTTTAATGATTTTCATCATGTTCCCTTCTTTATCTATTTCTTCTCCATGCCCATTGGGGTTTGTCCCTTCAACTCCCAAATAGACATCCATTCCTCTAGATTCATTTTCTGAAATGTAAGCATCCTGTGCCTCCCACATTTCTCTACACTATGCGACAATTTGGTTTGGTTTCGACAATTGTTAATTCTGCAAAATGTGCAGTCAACCGAATTTTTGTCAGGCTAATAGTCTTTAAAATTTTTCTAGAATAAACCAATCTGATTTAATAAAAGCAATATCAGATTCCATTTTCAGTGGGTCTTGGTCGGTCAAGAACCCCTTCGGGCTTCTATCTCTAAGCCCCGCTCTGTTCTGCAACAAATTTCCGGGCATTAGCCCCTTTTTATTCTGCCCTTGGTTCACATGGGACCACGACTATGACCCAATGCTTATGATTTGGGCACTTATCCGAAGCCTTGTAACTGTGGGCTCTGGGCTTCAAAGGTTTCCCTTTTTTGTGCGTCCCAACATCACAGAAAAACAAATGGTAGAATGCATGAGGAACAATGGATCTACGGCCCACATTCCTTGCTTCGATCTACGGTGGATAGGAGCTTCACAATTTTCTTCCTTTTATTCCTTCATGCACCATTTCTTCCGAAGTGTCAAGTCTCCAGACTTCATGATCTGGCACCACACGTCCACTGGGGCCCACAGTTTCTGTGCTTGAACTAATAAATAATGCAACGTCACATAAAAATTAATACTCTTTCAAATTACGGTGACATGGGTTGGCAGTTTTGGAGAAGCCCGCTGATCGTTCCACAATTGTCCCCATGCTGACGCGTACCCCTTCTGGGAAACTGTGGTTTGGATTGTGGGATCACTCTGTTGAATTATCTTCCATGCAACTTCGATCTCCACAATGCCACCCAGACATCAATCTTGATAGATCATGATGAAATTTAATGCGGGCCCGATCCGGCTAAATTCTTCGCCAATCTTAAATACCTTGTGCCACCACCAGGAATGCCACATGGCGGGACACATGAAGCCGAAACATAGCCCAATCAGGTGGGTGACATATGTCTCGTTCTAACATCATTTCTATCTTAAAAAGGTTCTTAACTCACTGACGCATGGCACACATTCCATGTGTCCATGTCATCCCTAGTGACGTCAGCAGGCCACATCACTTTGAGACTTCGGGCTTCGGGAGATTTCACCTTAGCATACCCCGTTTCTCTCGAAAGCCAAATTATTGAACAAGCTGATCTTTTGACACATGTCCCCTTCAATGAACGGTCCAGATTGTCTCCATACTTTGAGACTTCGGAGCTTCAAGCTTCAGGACTTCGGGATTTTCCACTCTATTCACACCTTGTTTCTCATGAATGTTGCATTCCCGAACAAGATGATCTGTCGACACATGTCCCTTTCTTAGATCGATGGACAGGAAATGCACGAAGTTTGCTCTGTCTTTTCTACATGTGACTGAGAGTTGTGACCTTGGCTTAACCTTTGGGTGCTTATCTCACTTTGCAAGATCAACAGTCTTTTTTTAAGGGACCATGAAGATCAACAACTAGGATTGATTGCGGAAACTCAACTTTCTCATGCTTTAATTTCCATCCCGATCTCTGCAATGCGAATATGCTCATCTGTAGTGGGATCGATATCCACCATTGATATATTGATCTAGCAATATCAATGATCCCGAGGGATTGCAGAGTCTCAACTTGCTCAGGCTATAATTTCCTTTGTGATTTTAGTAATGGTTCCCCATCGTCGATCTCCCTTCAATGAGATCTGATGATCATGACTTAATCTTCGCTTGATCTGATGACTTATCTTGCTCTCGCCTAGATCTACTGGCCCAACACCACGAATGTTTTGATTTCTTTCTCCGTGGCCATTTATTAAACTTGTTACACCTCCTGTGTTTCCAAAAACAATCAAAGTATTATTTCAACGCCCTTCTGGCACTCTGTACCTCAAAATTCTCTGGACTTTCTACGTCGAATTTTGCGTTTGTGGCCCATCCAAGCTCCCGGTAGAAACCATGGGCTCTGAACCTGAGTTTTGTCCATTTCGACAACAATTCTTTTCCGAAACTTTTGCTTCATCTTTCACTAACATGGCCCATCTAGGCTTAGTGTTGAAACCATGGCTCTAATATGATTTTGTAACATCCTCGACCATCAATATTTATCGGGTAACGCTACCCAACAACCTTATCTTTTTCCAACTAGCTCTGATACCATTTTGTGTATTTATATGCATATCTATCTAGTGCAAATTAACAACTATAACATTTTGTTCATCCCACTATTCATGCAGAAATAACATTAAAACATACAGACAACATATTCTAATATACACAGATTAATGCAGAAATAACAGTAAGCCTACACATACAACATATATGAAATATCTAGGCATTACTCATCAATTATAAAACATGTACAATTACATAACATACAATTAATAGAGATTTGTTACTTATCTTTCAATAGATGACCCACAACTATGTGCAGACCTTCCATGAACCTCCCAGCCTTAGACCATGCTGCTCATCACGCTCATCAGTGGGTCACCCCTGAGCTGGGACTAAGATCCACCGGGCAAGGGATTCCTAGGCTTGGCAAGGGCAATAGAAAAGTCACACAGGTCAACAGGAAGGACTATCTCTCAGGGCCAGCTCACATTAATAGCCTACAACCTCTCATTCCCCACATGCCTGTCCCACCCCAGGAAGTGTGCCCCTTCTCTGCTCAACAGTCCTTTGGCTGCCCCACTTCCCTTCCAGGGCTTCAACAATAGGCCGGAAAAGAATTCTCCAAGCACTATGGCTGCAGTTTGGCTCCCTATGGGGAAACACTTCCCTAGCAACCTATCTCACATGGAGAGAGTTTCTTGTAGGCCTGATAACTTGCTTCTTCAGTCCACGGGCCCGAAAACCCGCCTATTCAAACCATAGGCCCGACAACCTACTTCTTCAGTCCAGCTTCTAAGTCAATTCTCGAGAAGGTGATGGGAACAACAAAGCTCAATAAAGAACATACGATGGCAGGAAGACAAAATTAGTCAAGGAACTGTGTGGCTACAACGACCAACAGTTAAGACACAAAATGGCTCAAAAAGTTACAGGGTGCGTCGAGCTTCACATGAGACACACAGGATAACTCAAGTATGACCGTAGGATTCCAATGGTGCGTGCTAGATACATAGGCAATGATGATGGCTAACTGGTTGAATGCGTGAATCCCCGGTGAATTCAGAAGGGTGACAGACTTCCTAAGGATCGTAAGGGTCGTGAGAATGGCGAGGAGGAACCCCCAACGAGTTGGCTTTCCCAACTATAAATTGCATGCGCCCAAGTTGACGCATGTCTTCCTGAAGCCGCATGAGTTACACTTAACATTCATTCCCTTTACCAGGAACTTAAGACAACACCTATCATGTCCGCCTTATCCTTTAGGAAATAATAATAATAAAATATTATTCCCTTAGAGGTAAGCCCTCTAGCTTAGCCCCTAGGCCTAGACACTTAGCCCCCACCCTTACCCTACCTAATGGAGTTTAGTCCCCCATAACTCTTTCTTCGTGGTCAGTCTACACGCAACATTGTAATTTTATTAATGATATGTGCATTTCCATATACAAAAATCAGGCTCATAGCCTTAAGCATCTAGGCTCTCCGACGTAATAAACATATAAGTCTTCAACTTATAAACACTTGGCTCACCAGCCTATAAACATAATTACAATTTAGCAGGGGCTCGGCCTTAGGGTGTTACAAAAAGTCCATTGATTCCTTTCCCTTGAAACCTTAGAATGGAAAATATTTGTTGATGATACTAACATCATCAAGCCTCATGGCAAAGATAATTTGGACAAATTCCTTACCAATTTAAACATCCAGTCTGATTGCATTAGGTTCACCATGAAAATACACGAGAATAATTTCTCTTTCTCGACAAATATATCAGAAGAAAACTGACACTAACAAATATTTACACCCCGACTCTTATCATCATCCATCTGAGAATAATGGTATCCTGAACACTCTTTCCACAAGAGCAGTCAAAATCATTGATGTTGATCATCTCAATGAAGAATTTAAACATCTTTCTAAATCCCTTCAAGGAAATGGATACAAAACAAAAGACATCAAGCAAGCCTTCAAAAGAGTGAAAAACCCATAGATGAAGACCCATGACAAATAAATGGAAAGAAAAATAAGTGTTATTCTCCCCTACATTAAAGGGACAACTAATAGAACAACGAAGGTTCTAGGGAGAAAACACATTAAAGTTATCTTCTCACCTCCTAACTCCTTACGGAACATGTTGGATAAGGCTAAAGAACCAATTGATCCTAAGATGAAAAATGGTGTCTATTCAATCCCTTATTCATGTAGTAAAGTTTAAATTGGGGAGACTGGTCGTTCAATAAAGGTTAGACTAAAGGAACAATGCACAGACATCAAATATTATAGGATTAAAAAATCCACAGTGGTAGAGCACTCTCACAAATATAACCACCAAATACACATGAAAGATGCAAAAGTGTTTGCTATGGAATATCATTATATCAAGAGACATATTCGTGAAGCAATAGAAATTGAGAAACATCAACATAACTTCAACATAGGTGATGGATTAATCTTGAAAGACTCTTGGAAACCTCTCATTCATAATAAATTAACCATAAATACATCAAACCAATCAAACTAACGTCGTCTTAACATCTGGGCATTTTTTGTATTTATGGGTAGTCTTTATCTTCTTATCCCCATGAGATGCCATTCTCCTATTGATGAACTCAACTCTAGAGTATGAAACGTTCGTTGAGAACTTAATAAACTCACACAAGCTTCCATACAAGCATCAAATGTCTACCTATGAAAAACTAAATGAAAGCATTAGATCCCTCAATGGAAGGGACACACTAAAGGATATCCGACACTTGGAAAGACTACGGCTAAAGCTAGCTCGGGGAATTGAGACATAGGCATTCTTAAAATGATGTAGAGAAGGGAGAATCATCCTGAGGTTCGCTAAGATTAAACACCATCTACAAAACAAAAATCAAGATACATTTGCACGTGCAAGCATGGAACTAATCCGCAAAGAGATAAAACAAGTAAGAAAACAGATCGATCTCATGTCCAAAGAGAGCTTTCAGTTACACATAAAACTTGCAGACACTATACATTCTGATATATGGATGAGATTTGGTGCATGTCTATTTGCTAGGTTTGAGGAGTTCACACACATCACAAAGAAGAAAAAAACCAAGAAGTTTGTGATCCTTGAGAAGAAACAATCAATAAGAAATGTGGATAAAAATTGTAAGAGCAGTGTAGTGAATATATCTTATTTCACATTGGATGAGGACATGTGCAACATTCTGGAGAAAGGTTTACACTTTGTTGTCACTCCCACGTCATTTCCAATAGAGAAAATATTATTCTCAATAGAGGACTCTATCTTCACCTTGCCAAAAAGTGAGGCGAAGAAGATAAGGAAGGATTGCTCAGTTATATTAAGAAACGCCAAACCTCTAAACCATAACATAAGTAGAAGAGAAGCTACAACATTAAGAAATTTGAGGTCTAACAAGGAAATAATGATAATGAGGGTTGATAAAGAAAATGCAACGGTCATTATGAACACACAATAGTATCAAGCCAAAATATACAAGAACTTAACAACCAGAGGATGCTACATAAAGCTTAAAAAAGACCCAAGCACTAAGATTATCAAAGATGTTGAAAATGCTATCACATGTTCCAATTTGGATGAAGGAATAAAGAAAAAACTCATTCCAAAAAACCCTATCATCCTAAGGATATACGGTTTGCCCAAAATCCACAAAAATGGAGTTCCCTTGAGACCAATCATAAACACTATTGGATCACCTACCTACCAACTAGCAAAATTCCCAGAAAAACCCTAAAACCATTGGTAGGTCATACCTTTTCTTACATCAAGGATTCTTCTCATTTTGTCAATGGAATAAAAAATCTTCACATGAATGAAAATAATTTACTGGTCAGCTTCGATGTGGTTTCTTTTTACACAAAAGTTCAGGGGGAAGATGTTATTAGGGTTATCAAGGATATCACTAATGATGAAATAACTAGCTTGGTGAGGATATGTCTTAAATCTACTTATTTTATCTTCCAAGGTGACATATATGAGAAAACAGATGGTGTTGCGATGGGATATCCACTCTCTCTTGTGGTCACAAACTTATATATGGAGTATTTCGAGAAAAATCCCATTGATTCATTTCCCTTGAAACCAAAATAATGGAAAATATTTCTTGATGATACTAACATGATCTGGCCTCATGAAAAAGATGATTTGCACATATTCCTTACCCATTTAAACAACCAATTTGATCACATTAGGTTCACCATGTAAATGTAGGAGAATAATTTCTTTCCATTCCTTTATGTACTTATTAGTAAGAAGGAAGGTGGTTCTCTTGCTCAACAAGTATACTAGAAGACAACCCACACTGAAAAATATTTACACACTGAATTTCATCATCATCCATCCTAGAAGAATGGTATCCTGAACACTCTTGCACAAGAGCAGTTAGAATCACTGATGTTGGCTATCTCAATGAAGAATTTAAACATATTTCTAAATCCCTTCAAGAAAATGGATACAAAACAAAATACATCAATCAAGCCTTCGAAAGAATGAAAAACCCAGAGATGAAGACCCATGACAAAGAAATGGAAAGAAAGATAAGGGTTATTCTCCACTACATTAAATGGAAAATTGATAGAATAATGAAGGTTCTAGGCAGAAAACACATTAAAACTGTCTTGTCACCTCCTAACTATGTAAGGAACATATTGGATAAGGCTAAAGATCCAATCGATCCTAAGATGAAAAATGGTGTCTATTCAATCCCTTGTTCACGTGGTAAAGTTTACATTGGGGATATTGGTCTCTCATTAAATTTCAGACTAAAGGAACATTGTGCAAACATAATATATGATAGGATTAAAAAATACATAGTGGCATAGCACTTTTACAAATCTAACCACTAGATATGCATGGAAGATGCAAAAGTGATTGCTATGGAAGATCATTATAACAAGATATGGATTCATGAAGCAATAGAAATTGAGAAACATATGCATAAATTCAACATAGATGATGGATTAATATTGAGCGACTCTTAGAAACCTCTCATTCATAATAAATTAACCATAAATACATCAAACCAATCAAACTAACGTCAGCTTAACGTCTGAGTGTTTTTTGTATTTATGGGTAGTCTTTATCTCCTTATCCCTTTTAGATGCCATTGTCCTGATGATGTACTCAGCTCTGGAGTCCAAAATGTTTGTTTATAACTTAATAAACTCACACATGATTCCATACAAGCATCAAAAGATTAAGCATGTTGCAGATAGTAGCATTGAGAAGTTCACAGTAAGGTTTGTGGCGAGAGGGTTTGTTCAGAAAGAGGGAGTGGACTACGAGGAGACATTTTCTCCAGTCACCTGGTATGCTTCTATTTGAGCTATTATTTCTATTGTTTGAGTGATGAGGTGGAGAATACATCAGATGGATGTGAAAACACTTTTCCTCAACAGGGTCATTGAGAAAGAAGTATACATAGAGAAACCTCATGGATTTGAGGTACATGGGAGTGAGTCTCATGTGTGTAGGCTTAAGAAATCCTTTTATGGACTCAAATAGGCACCCATGGCATGGTATTCTAGGATTGACAGATACTTGCAGAGTATAGGATTTACAAAGAGTGCGACAGATCCTAACTTGTAATTCATACTTATTGGGCTGGATCCATTCATATTGGTTCTATAAGTTGATGATTTATTTCTCACAGGTGCAGAGGAGCTTATTGCAGGGTGCAAGCAGATTTATCTAGTGAGTTCGAGATGAAGGACATTGGCTTGATGCATTATTTGTTGGGGTTAGAGGTATGGAAGGTATCGAGAGATATCTTCCTTGGACAAGGGAAGTATGTAGTAGATATCTTGAGGAGAATCAGGATGGGGGACTGTAAAATGATGGCTATACCTATGATTACCAATCTAAAGAAGGTAATCACTTTAGAAAGTTGTTGGATCCCAGGATATATAGGTAGCTGATAGGGTCCTTGATGTATTTGGTCAACACAAGGCCAACTATTTGTTTTGATGTGAACACCTTGAGTCAGCTCATGGTGGAGTTGAGGCAGGTGCATTGGATCGCAGTGAAACATATGCTCAGGTACTTGAGAGGTACAATGGAGTATGGATTGAGTTATCTTGGAGGAGATGGAGTGGATTTGCAAGGATATACAAACTTAGATTGGGCAGGTAGTGCAATCGACAGAAAGAGAACCTCAGGGTGCTACTTTAGCTTGGGATCAACAATGATTACTTGGTTCAATAGAGGAAGAGTATATGGCAGTGAGTATGAATAGTTGTGAATCCATTTGGCTTTGCAAGTTGCTTGCAGGTTTATTTGATTAGGAGTTGGACTCTACTGTGATATACTGTGATAATCAAAGTTGTTTCAAATTCTCAGAGAATCCAGTATTCCATTATAGGTCCAAGCATATTGAGATCATATACCACTTCATTCGAGATATGATCCAGAAGGGAGTAGTGAAGCTTTAGTATATTTCCACAGATGAGCATGTTGAAGATATTCTGACCAGGCCCTTAGATACATGAAGTTTTTGTTCTTCAGAGACAAACTTGGAGTGGTGCAGAATACCTTCCTTGCTAGGAGGGAGTGTTGATGTTAGTGGTAGCATTAGACATGTATTTCCACATAGGCCTATGTGTCTAGACGTGTGGAAATTGTCCAAAACCTTCTACTCTTGACTTTACTTTAATTAAATGAATTATTAAAGTGATTTTTTTTATTAATCAATTATTTTAGTAGTTAATTGATTTATTTAAGGAAAGTGCTAAAAGTAATTAGCATGTTTCTAAATCTCAAGTGGGTGTGAGAAGTAATCTCAACTATTAATCACTTTGGAGATTAGAAATAGATTATAACTCATGATTATAAAAGTAAGGCTAGGGTGAAGGAGGAAGACACTTGACATGATTTATGTGGAGGAAGTTGACACATTGAGTATTGGATCACGAAGGATTGTGATTCAATATCTTGGATAGGTTGAGAATGACTTCCATCTAGAGATCAGGTCAAGGAGAAGAGATAACAGAGGCAACCCAGGTGGGTTTCAGTTAGAAGAAGCCACATGAGAGTGTCTCATCGTATGGAGCTTTCTGTATAATCTTTATGTACATGTACGCAAATTTCAGTAGAGACAGTTGCATACATACGCAGGTTTAGTGAAGGAAAGTCATGTACACCTTGAAAAACATGCATTTCTAGTTTGTACATCAGGTTAGGATTTGCGAGGTTTGTCTATAGTTGTATTTCTCTCAATGGGCCATCATCCCTGTTACGGGAGCTCTGATTTTAACATAATAAAATCATTCTCAACACTGGTTTTCCCTCTGTTTTTCCAATGGTATCTACCCAAAAATATTGGTGTTTATGTGCGCTTGATTTGATTTCCTTGTTTATGCTTCCACTGCATGTTTAGTTGATTACTCACTTGTTCTTTAATTCAATAAGTGATTTATTTGGAATTAATTGCTAGATGCATACATACACGGGTTTAGTGAAGGAAAGTCATGTACACCTTGAAAAACATACATTTCTAGTTCGTACATCGGGTTAGGATTTGTGAGGATTGTCTATAGTTGTATTTCTCTCAGTGAACCATTATCCCTGTTACATGAGCCCTAATTTTAACATAATAAAATCATTCTTAGCACTGGTTTTCCCTCCGGTTTTTTTTTCAATGGTATCTACCCAAAAACATGCATTTCTAGTTCGTACATCAAGTTAGGATTTGTGAGGTTTGTCTATAGCCGTATTTCTCTCAGTGGGCCGTTATCCCTATTACGGGAGCCTTGATTTTAACATAATAAAATCATTCTCAGCACTGGTTTTCCCTCCGGGGTTTTTTCCAATGGTATCTACCCAAAAATATTGGTGCTTATGTGCGCTTGATTTGGTTTCCTTATTTACACTTCCACTGCATGTTTAGTTGATTACTCACTTGTTCTTTAATTCAATAAGCGATTTATTTGGAATTAATTGCTAGATACCAAGTAGGAGAAATTTTCAACATGCAAACCATGTTTTTTAAAAATAAAATAAATATAACATTTTTTTAAACATAATTAAAACTAAATAAATGACCCCTCATTCTCCTTTCAATTTTTTGGTTTAAAAAAATATTAAAAATAAATTTAAAAATAAAAAAGAAAAAAACAAAATTGTAAACGGAAATTGGAAAAAAAAAATCATTTAATTTAAAAAAATTTCAAATGTAAAATTGATGTAGGTATAATTTCAAGAATCAACCCTCTTTTATATTTTTTAATTTTTATTTATTTTTATAAATTTTAATATAATAACAAAAACATAAATATGATTAATATTGATTTATACCCATAGTAATTGAATTAACAAAACCAACTCCCAATCAATCATCTCATACTAACACTAACATAGATCATACATATAGGAAGTTGAAATCTATAACTAACATGAGATGGACCAAGAACATGACATGTCATAAAAAACACCCATATGTAATTATCATGCATCAATCACAAATACTCTCTTATAACCTCAACCAACCTAATCAAATTGCTAGTTATTGAGTTGAAGTATTTGATACAATGTTACTACATGTCAACTAAAAGTATCATAATTGAACCTAATAAATCCATATTGTTAGAAAAAATCGATATAAAACTTTCATAATCACCAAAGGCACTGGCATTGCATTGAAATTTGACCCACATGCAAAGGTCATAAAACATCATCTCAATTTTGGTGGAAACACAAAACACATATCACACCATATTATGCCATGACTTTAACTCAACCACTAATACCATACTCCAACCAACAATACCATATTATTAAAAGACTCATCTTCCCATCATAACACCCATCCCAATCAATAGTCCAAAAACTCTCATAATCACCAAAAGCGCTAACACACTAACATTGCATTGAAATTTAACCCACATGCAAAGGTCATAAAATATCATCTCATACCATATTATTAAAAGACTCATCTTCCCATCATAACACCCATCCCAATCAATAGTCCAAAAACTCTCATAATCACCAAAAACGCTAACACGCTAACATTGCATTGAAATTTAACCCACATGCAAAGGTCATAAAACATCATCTCAATTTTAGTAAAAGCACAAAACACATGTTATGGTGTAACCTTAATTCAAACACCAATACCATACTATTAAAAGAATCATCTTCCCATCATTACCACCCATCCCAATCAACCACCAATACCATACTATTAAAAATACAAAAGACTCATCTTCCCATCATTACCACCCACCCATCCCAATCAATAATCCAGCAATGACTTAGGCCATCATCCTTAAACTCTAATCTTAAAAAAACACAAAACCCATTACATCATTCATATACTATATAACATATCACACACAAAAAAGTTAATCCTCACAATATTCCAACTCATACTCTACAACATATCACAAAAATAATTAATCCTCACATTATTCCAACTCATAACACCTAAAATATGTGAATCCTAACAACCACTCAAAACATCGTCATGAATTATATCCTCCTTCAAAGGTTGACTCGCCCTCGAGACAATTTACATAGATTAATATCACACACCCATAAAGCAAATAACCCCTCCAAACTCACGAAGGCAACTCTAGGTGAACCACCACATCCTTGTTACCTTTCCTCCAATGATGCACACCATGGGAATGTTTGATTTTAAAAGTGGCTCCTTATAATACATTCTAATGCACTCGTCTGCGCACCATCAATGGCTACGTAAACAATGTAATGTTGAGTGGTTAGGTAAACAATGTTGAGAACCATTTAAGAGTGTTATTTAAATAAATATATATATATATATATATATATATATATATATATATAATTTTAAGGGTTAAATTTTGTAAATGGGTTATTTTTTCATGTTTTTTTCAAAAAAAAGATTTGCCAATTTTTATTTTTTCTAAAAACAATTTGCCCAAATTTCATAGAATAAAATTATTTTACCTTAAAAATCACCAAAATTTTATAAAAACTATATTAAATCTTTAGAAATTTGAATATTTTTACAAAACTATCGTCAAACATTTTAAATTTTGCATTTTGAGTAGTAACATTAGTCCGAGTTTTTACATTTTAATATAAATTTCCATCCTTAAAATCATCCCTAATTTTATAGGTTTAAATTAAAGTATTTTTTAAGTATTCAAATAAGTATAATATTCTAAGTAAATATTTTAAATTGAAAAAATCATACATATAAATACATAAGCAATATATATATATATATATATATATATATATATATATATATATATAT
>JASDQU010560088.1:25103-39775 GCA_032191745.1 Picea mariana | reverse complement strand
AAAGAAAGATAACTTTTTTTAATTGTATTTTTTAATTATATCCTTATAGGTTTACTCAAATTTCTAGGCACTCTTGGATGTAAAATTGAATTTTGCATCCAACGAGCACCCACTCTCCATACTTTTGATAGACACACAATTAGATCAACTGGAAATACATATATTTCAAGTTTATATTACTCTAGGTCTATCAAAAGTATGAAAAGTGGGCACGTGTTTGATGCATGATTTAATTCCACATCCAATGAATTCCTACACTTGAAATTTCAATAAACATATGCATAGATAAGTTGAAAATATGATTAAAAACTCGTTTTCTTTATTTCTATCCAAAACTATTTATCCTTATGGTTTACATCATCAGTTTGAATCCCATCAATTTTTTTAAGTTGATGTTGATAGAACATTTTTTGTTTTGAGGTCCATTTTTTACCTTAAAATTTCTATAATGGGCCTTTGATCCCAAGAAGCATCATTGAAGACCTAATTCTCTTTATTAAATTGCATGACCATTTGATTAATGCCCATACACCCATCCATGGTGTACAATGCCTCATAGTGATTCTTTTATTCCAATAAAGAGGCCAAAGATCCCTTGCAAAGGTCATGTATGGTGGTTTTGTTGGAGTTACTTCACACACACCTAGGATTAATTTTTCCTAAGGTATTTCCTTGTTTATTAGTCATAATTACTCATTATCCAACCTCCTATATTTTAGGGGAGAATATTCCACCTGGAGAATATTCTCTTCAGTTGACACTTCAGTTTGACTAGTTGAGTTGAGTCTAGATGCTACATTGGTTTTGTCACCATGCAACATTGGGATCACCACCATGCTAATGTGAACTTGCCTTGGTTTCATCACCATATTGGTGCATTACCCTTGATTCCTTGATCTACTCCTCACTACACTATGTTTCAATCAGTTAACTGAAGACTGATAGACTAGTTAACTCTAACTAGGTGGCAGTTCACTCCCATAATTGCCTGAGAGACTAGACTAGGTGGCAGTTCACTCCCATAACTGTTGGTGTGTGTCCATATCACTCTATACCACCACTATGGTGCATTAGTTACTCATGTATACTATATCTATTGTAAAGTATTCACTCTTTGAGTGTGGAATATGATTAATGAGAATTCTTCCATTCTTTCTCTCTTGCTTCTTCTTTCTCATTTTATCTCTTCAAATGTGTGTATTATTGTTTAACTAGATCTATTATGTGTATTTTCAACACATTTACATGGTATCGGATCTGACAAACTGCTAAGAAAAATCTACACCAAATTATTTTTTCTAGGTACTGAAGATTGAAGAACACATAAAAGATGGAATATATGTTTTACTCACCGATAATACTTCTCACGCCTCATAAATATTTGGAGTGGAAGCCAAAGATTCTACTTTTTCTTAGAAGTAGAGGCTTATACCAAATAACCATGGAAATGGAAGTAGATCCTAATTTCGTCGATGAGAAAAATGACTTTCTCAATAGACAAGATATGGCCATAGGATTTATCTGCTTATCGATTTCTCCAGAAATTCTCCACCAAGTATGTGATGTCTCACAAGACTTCACTGCAAATGAATTATGGACCAGATTGGAGGTTATATTTGGGAATAAATAATATTTTGAATATTTAATGCAGGAGGTTGAACAGATAGAGCCAGAAGAGAAGCCATCATAAGATCAAACATCTTAATATGAAAAGTCTTCTACAAAAGTATTTGCACAAATTTGCATTCCATTAATTGAAGATGATGTCTAATCCATTTCAGATTTGTTTTCTGAAATTCATGTGGAAGATATATGGCATGAACCTCAAAAGTCACATGCAGACACTTTTTCATGTGCAATGCATGCATCTCAGGAGTCACATGCAAACACTTTTTCATGCGCAATGCATGCATCTCAGGAGACAAAAAGGGAGTTGTGCACATCAGACTCCATTATGATATTTTATGAGAAAAAATTGTAGAAACAAATTGTATATTTGAATTCCTCTCGGGAAAATATCCAATTTCAAAAAAAAAAAATCATCTGAAATGGAGTTCGGGAAATGAAGTTATGATCGTTTTAAAATAAAAATAATTTCAGCATTTTTTCGGAAACGGCCGCACGGTTTTCAAAATTTCATCCAAACTTTATTTGGATCTTCTTTATTAAAATAAGAGAAAGTGGATATGTGTGGACATAAAAATGATGCATTTACTTCATCAAATCCATGCAGACATCTACATCTTCAACGAACACAAACTTGCACAGTTGTGAGGTCTTCTTGGAGTGAAGGACAAGGTTGCTTAGCAATTGCATTTTGTTCCTTCTCATTTTATTTTTTTATGCATTGTAATTTGAGGGGGGCATTTTCCCATGAGGTTTTCCCTCTTTCCTCGTTTATTTCAGTGTATATTTTGTATTTGGGTACCTAACATGGCCTTTTTTCATTCTTTATTTTCACCATAGTGATGTTCAGGGGGACTGTTGGATTTACTTCACACACACCTAAGATTTATTTTTCCTAAGGTTTTTCCTTGTTTATTAGTAATAATTAGTCATTATCCAGTTACCTATATTTTAGGGGAGAATATTCCACCTGGAGAATATTCTCTTTAGTTGACACTTCAGTTTGACTTGTTGAGTTGAGTCTAGATGTTGCATTGGTGATGCAGGAGCATCGCCAACATCAAGCGAGCCAGCGCAAAGGCAAGAGACAGCTAGGCAAGCACCAGCGCAAATTTTGAAATCACCTTGAAGTTGATGCGCAATCTTAAATGAAGTCATTAAGAAAAGGTGCACTTGTAAAATGTAAACGGACCTTGAGCGATTACTCTTGTCCTTAGTAGGTAGAAGGCATTTAAAGTAGTTAATGCAGGTAGATAGAATTTAATTCTAGATTAGACACTTTTAGAGCGCAAGAGGGAAACGAGATATAGACACCCTCATTGTGTATTGTAACATAAGCATTAGATGGAAGATTAGAGTAAGAGCATGCAGAGAGAGCTGTGTAAGAACACCCATGTACAGATATTTGGATTAATAGAAGAGTTTGATTCAAATTCATGGTTTTGTGTTGTTCTCTGTGTATTGAGGCTAAATGACATGCTCATGAATGTTTTCTTCCTGTTATACAATTTCTTTATGTGTTGTGTATATGATTTCATGCTTTGAGGTTGAAGTCTGAAAGGATAATGGAACGAGTTTCAATTGTTTCTCTATATGAGCAAGAGTTCCTGCAAGGAGTGCAGTTGAAGTATCCGCAAGGAGTGCGTTGACAAAGGGTTCAGATAGGGTAACTTTTGTTCTCGTTCAACCAGAAGTGTAGACAGGCACAGGAGCTGTGCAAGGAGTACGTAGGCCAAGGGAAGTCTCAAGGTTGCGAACCTGAGTGAAGCATTGAAAGATTGCTGCTGCAGGTGTGCGCAGAGTCAAAGATTTTCAACACTTGGAAGTGGTTGAAGATTTTCCGCAAGGAGTGTGTGCAAAGGTTTTTCTTAAAGACGCAGAGTCGTGGAAAAGCCAAAGCGAAGAAAATCTTCGAAGGAGTCGAAGGAAGGAAAGGTTAAGTACTTTGAAGGTTTTAAGAAGGTGTTGCAAGTTTGCACACAGGTGGACGAGTTCCGCGGAGGAACACTTGGTCATTCACAGGAATCGCCAAGGAAGAACAGACGGTCGGAATTCCTCGAGGAGAATTCGCAAAGTCCCGTGAGTCGTTAGAACCCACAGAGAAGAAGGGGAGATATTGCAGGTATTCCTGAGAGGTTCAAAGCTCAAGAGGGGAAGGGACATTGATCCGAGCCATAAGGGTCGTAGGATCTACACGTGGAATCCCACAATTGGAGTTTCGTGGGTGGCAATCCCGTGAACATTGCAATAGGAATCGTGAAATCATGAAACACGATATCCCGATGACTAAGAGAACAGTGTGGGGCCACAGGAGTCGGCGAGGCGAACAGGTGGGACACCACATTGGAGTTTTGTGGTGAGATGTCTTGAAACAATTGCATCAGGATTCACGATACTGTGAAGTCCGAAATGTCGATGAGGTGAAGCGTTGAAAGGTCAACTCGCGTGTGTATCGGAGTTTCGGCTAATCGAGATTCGGGAGTCGGGAAAATAAGTTCCTTGAACTCACGAGCGCCGAATTCGTGATAGAGAAAGTCCCGAAAGGAAAAGGAAGGGTCAGTGTTGACTGTTGTCGGGTTTCATGGATTCATGAAACCAACGCCCGACCACTAGACTCACAAAGTTGCGAAGTCCAATCTCCCGAGTGGAAAGAGGGGATCGCGTGAGGATTGCTGTGGGTGTAGAATTCCCGATAGGGAAATAAAAGAACCATTTGGATTTCTTCGGGCTGTGGAAAAAGGAAAGATCCTGAGATGACGTGGACTTTCGACCTACAGGTTGAGGGCGTCGACATCATCTTGGTATCAAAGTGCAGAAAGGTTCTTTGCTTTCTGTAGCAGAGAAGGAGGAGAATTCACCATGTCGCCAAGGAGAAGGGATAGGCTATCACCTGATCCACTAGAGGATAGGGAAATTCCGCGAAGAAGAGGCAGGAAGATGACAGATCCAGCCATGGAGAGAGAAATGTGTGATCTATGAGCTAGACTTGAAGACATGGAGACAACACAAAGATGCACAGTCAGTGCGGGGGATCTCAGTGATTCCAAAAGTGAGATTGAGGCTGAACGTGAAGAAGAAGTTGCAGCTAAAGATGCATCAAACGAGCGTTTGATCAAAGCTATTGCAAGGATGGGTGCAAGAGCAAAGATGGACATTCCAGTTTATGAGGGAAACTTGGATGCAGAGGAGCTTCTAGACTGGATTAGAGATCTAGACACATACTTCGACTATGAAGATGTCGAGGAGGACAAGAAGGTCAAGCATGATGTCACTAGACTAAAGGGACATGCAGCATTGTGGTGGGATGAACTACAAGCTGACAGACGCTGCAAGGGCAAGCAGAAGATCAAAAGCTGGGACAGAATGATCGCAAAGATGAAGGTGAAATTCATCCTGAGAAATTATCAAATTACTCTATTCAGGAGAATGCAGAACCTGAGACAGAAGCTGATGACAGTAAAAGAATACACTGAGGAATTCTACAAACTGAACATCAGGGCAAGTCATCAGGAGAGAGATGATGAAAAAGTTGCCAGATATATGAATGGCCTGAGATATGATATCCAGGATGAGATGAGCATGGTAACCATCCGAACAATGGAAGATGCTTATCAGATGGCTCTAAAAGCGGAAGAGAAGCTCAGCTGAAAGCAGAGTCAAAGAGGCCGAGGTAGAAGTCATCCCAGAGGCAAATCAGTTTCCAAGGACAAATACCAGAAGCCCAAGGAGGACTGGAAGAAACCTCAGACCCAAACTGAGAGAGGTGGAACATCACAGCGAGGGTAGAATACTGAGCAGAGAGGAGATTATGCTGACAACAACACTTTTCCTCGTACTAGAGGAAGAGAAAGAGGAAGAGGTGGAGTAATCACATGCTTCACATGTGGAAAGAATGGGCACAAGTCTTATGAGTGTCCAGAAAAAAAGAAGGAAATTGGAGAAGCTCACATCACCGAAGCACAGAGGCAGGATGTTGAGGCCGAAGACGCTGAAGGCGGAAGATCGTTGATGATGTGAAAAGCTCTTTTGACACCAGAGAAGGAGGTGGAGAGTTCATTCCAAAGGACCAGACTTTTAGGACTACTTGCAAGACCAAGGACAGGGTATGCAAGGTCATTGTAGACAGTGGTAGCACGGATAATCTCGTTTCTACAGAGATGGTAGAGAAGCTGGAGCTGGAGACGATTGATCATCCAAGCCCATACAGAATTTCATGGCTACAAAAAGGACACCAGGTAACTGTCACTAAACAATGTTTAGTTGAGTTTAAGATAGGAGGATATAATGATAAGATATTATGTGATGTCATTCCTATGGATGTTTGTCATCTATTGCTGGGTAGACCATGGAAATATGACAGGAATGTGATTCATGATGGGAGAATGAACACAAACACCCTAAAGAAAAATGGGAGGACACACGTGCTGCTTCCAATCAAGGATAAGGAGGTGAAACCAGAAGTAAGCAACACGGTACTTCTCATGAGTGGGAAGGAACTTCTTACAGAGGTGAAGAAGAAGGAGGATCCACAGTTCATTGTGGTCAGAAAGCCTAGAATTGTTTTGACCAACTCAAGAATCGACGATTTACCAGAGGAAATTCAGGAACTGTTGGAAGAGTTCACTGACATAGTAGTGGATGAATTACCTAATTCGTTGCCACCGATCAGAAGTGTGAGTCATCATATTGATCTCATACCAGGAGCCAGTTTTCCAAACAAAGCCGCGTACAGATTGACGCCGCCAGAGAATGAAGTGGTCAAGAGGCAAGTCCAGAAGTTGTTGGACAAAGGTTTGGTCAGGGAAAGCTTGAGTCCATGTGTTGTTCCAAAAGTACTCAGTCCGAAGAAAGATGGAGGCTGGAAGATGTGTATTGACTCAAGGGTGATCAATAAGATAACCATTAGGTATAGATTTCCATTGCCGAGGATGGATGATCTGATGAATTGCTTGAGTGGAGCAAAGTATTTTTCAAAAATTGATTTGAAAAGCGATTATTACCATATTCGCGTGAGAGAAGGTGATGAATGGAAGACAACATTCAAAACAAATGAAGGGTTGTATGAATGGCTTGTTATGTCATTTGGCTTAACAAATGCGATGAGTACCTTCATGAGGCTGATGAACGAAGTCCTGAAGGAGTTCATCGGAAAATTTGTCATTGTGTATTTGGATGACACACTGGTTTACAGTAAGACAGTGGCAGAGCATCTGAAGCATTTGACTATGGTGATGCAGAAATTGCAGCAGGAGAAATTGTTGATAAACATGAAGAAATCCTCATTCATGAAGACAAGTCTCATTTACTTGGGGTTTGTTATTTCGGCAAATGAGTTGAGGATGGATCTAGATAAAATGGAGGTAATCAAGAATTGGCCATCACCGAGGAATGTTTTTGAGGTGAGAAGTTTTCACGGATTGGCTAGTTTCTACCGAAAGTTCATCAGCAATTTTAGTGGAATTAGCGCAACGATGATGGATACAGTGAAGAAAAGACATAAATCTTTTCATTGGATAGAGGAGGCTGAAAAGAGTTTTAATATATTGAAGAGGAAGATTACGGAACAACCAATTCTGGTGTTGCCATATTTCCAAAGGAAATTTCAGGTGAAATGCAATGCAAGAGGATTTGCAATCGGGGCAGTCTTGAGTTAGGAAGACAAGTCGATAGCATACTTCAGCGAGAAGCTGAATGAAGTGAAATTGAAATACTCCATGTATGATAAGGAGTTTTATGCTATCATCCAGGCATTGAAGAAATGGAGGCATTACTTGATCCCAAAAGAGTTTGTCTTGTACAGTGACAATCATGCACTGCAGTTTGTGACTCAACGGGAGAAGTTGAATCAGAGACATGTTAAATGGGTTGAGTATATGCAGAATTTCACTTTTGTGATAAAACATATTTCTGGTACTACTAACAAAGTTGTTGATGCTTTGAGCAGGAAGTGTTTGTTGTTGCAGGAGTTCAGAGTCAAAACGATGGGTTTTGATGATCTCAGGGACATGTACGTAGATGATCAGGATTTCAAGGAAGCGTATTAAGCAGCTGAGAATCCAGTTCTCAGAGACAGAAGCCAATGGGTAGGATACATGATCCAAGAAGGATTATTGTTTAGAGGTAATCAACTTTGTATTCCAAAATGCTCCATGAGGGAAAATCTGCTGAAGGAGAAACACAGTGGAGGATTGGAAGGACATTTTGGTCACGACAAGACGTTCGCAAAATTGAATGAGTCATATTTTTGGCCGAGAATGTGAGAAGATGTCAAGAGATTCGTGGACAGATGCAGAATTTGCCAGCATTCGAAGGGAAGGAAACAGAATGCGGGGTTTTATCAACCATTTCCCATACCAGAGAGGTCGTGGGATGCAATTAGCATGGATTTTGTATTGGGGTTGCCTAGAACACAAAGAGGTGTTGACTCAATCTTTGTGGTAGTGGATATATTTTCCAAGATGGCACACTTCATTCCATGCCAGAAAACCAGTGACGCAACTCACATTGTGAATTTGTTTTTCAAAGAGGTCATTCGACTTCATGGCTTACCAAGAAGCATAGTTTCGGATCGCGATACTAAGTTCATAGGGCATTTTTGGAGGACCTTATGGAAGAAGTTGGGAACTAACTTGTTATTTAGTTCGGCTTATCATCCTCAGACATATGGATAGACAGAAGTGGTAAACATAAGTCTGGGAGACTTGTTGAGAAGCTTGGTAACAGAACACCACAGCCAGTGGGACAACATATTACCACAGGCAGAGTTTTCTTATAATGACTCGGTTAACAGGAGCATAGGGAAAAGTCCATTTCAGATTGTCTATGGCATGCAACTGAGAGGAATTTCTGAGCTGAGGGATTCAGAACAGACTGCGACTAGGAGCACTAGTGCAAAAGAGTTCCCAGAGGCGATGAAGGAACTTCACAGTCAGGTGAAGGAGCGACTGTAGAATTCAAGCCAGGAATACAAGCATAGAGCAGATCAGCACAAGAGACAACTTCAGTTTGAGGTTGGTGACTTGGTTCTGGCACATTTGAGGAGAGAAAGGTTCCCGAGAGGAACATATAATAAGCTGAAGATGAAGAAAATCAGGCCATGTAGGGTATTGAAGAAATTTGGGGCGAATGCTTATGAGATTGAATTACCCGAGGGGATCGAAATTTCTCTGATATTCAATATCTCAAATTTGTACCCATATAAGGTTGGGGAAGCAGAGACTGGAAATGAGCAGCCAATGATCTAGTGGACGAAGCAGATGCCAATGGCAGATAAGCCGTAGATGGAGCGTATACTGGATAAAAGAGTAAGCAAGAGGACCAGACGAAAGCAATATTTTGAGTATCTGGTCAAATGGAAGAACCATCCAGTTGAAGATTCCATTTGGGAGAACGAAGCAGATATACAGAGGCATGGACAAACCATGCGCGAGTTCATGGATAGGAGCCCATGAAATTTTTCAAGCGAGGGAGTATGATGCAGGAGCATCGCCAACATCAAGCGAGCCAGTGTGAAGGCAAGAGACAGCTGGGCAAGCGCCAGTGAAAATTTTGAAATCACCTTGAAGTTGATGCGCAATCTTAAATGAAGTCATTAAGAAAAGGCATACTTGTAAATGTAAACGGACCTTGAGCAATTTCTCTTGTCCTTAGTAGGTAGAAGGCATTTAAAGTAGTTAATGCAGGTAGATAGAATTTAATTCTAGATTATACATTTTTAGAGTGCAAGAGGAAAATGGGATATAGAAACCCTCATTGTGTATTGTAACATAAGCATTAGATGGAAGATTAAAGTAAGAGCATGCAGAGAGAGTTGTGTAAGAACACCCATGTGCAGATATTTGGATTAATAGAAGAGTTTGATTCAAATTCATGGCTTTGTGTTGTTCTCTGTGTATTGAGGCTGAATGAAATGCTCATGAATGTTTGCTTCCTGTTATACATTTGATTTATGTGCTGTGTATATGATTTCATTCTTTGAGGTTGAAGTTTGAAAGGATAATGGAATGAGTTTCAATTGTTTCTCTATCTGAGCAAGAGTTCCTGCAAGGAGTGCAGTTGAAGTGTCCGCAAGGAGTGCGTTGACAAAGGGTTCAGATAGGGTAACTTTTGTTCTCGTTCACCTAGAAGTGCAGACAGGCACAGGATCCGTACAAGGAGTGTGCAGGCCAAGGGAAGTCTCAGGGTTACGAACCTGAGTGAAGCATTGAAAGACTGCTGCTGCAAGTGTGCACAGAGTCAAAGATTTTCAACACTTGGAAGTGGTTGAAGATTTGCCGCAAGGAGTGCGTGCAAAGGTTTTTCTTAAAGACGTAGAGTCATGGAAAAGCCAAAGGGAAGAAAATCTTCGAAGGAGTCGAAGGAAGGAAAGGTTAAGTAATTTGAAGTTTTTAAGAAGGTGTTGCAAGTTTGCACGCATATGGACGAGTTCAGCGGAGGAACACTTGGTCATTCGTAGGAATCGCCAAGGAAGAACGGACGGTCGGAATTCCTCGAGGAGAATTCGTGAAGTTCCGTGAGTCATTAGAACCCATAGAGAAGAAGGGGACATATTGCAGGTATTCCTGAGAGGTTCAAAGCTCAAGAGGGGCAGGGTTGTTGATCCGAGCCATAAGGGTCGTAGGATCTACACATGGAATCCCACAATTGGAGTTTCGTGGGTAGAAATCCCGTGAACATTGCAACGAAAATTGTGAAATCACAAAACACGATATCCTGACGACTAAGAGAGTAGTGTGGGGCCACAGGAGTTGGTGAGGTGGACAGGTGGCACACCACATCGAGGTTTCATGGCGAGAAGTCCCGAAACAATTGCATCAGGATTCGCGATACTGCGAAGTCCAAAATCTCGATGAGGTGAAGCGTTGAAAGGTCAACTCGCGGTTGTATCGGAGTTTTGGCTAATCAGGATTCGGGAGTCGGGAAAATAATTTCCTTGACATCGCGAGCACCAAATTCATGATAGAGAAAGTCCTGAAAGGAAAAGGAAGGGTTAGTGTTGACTATTGTCAGGTTTCGGGGATTCGTGAAACCAACGCCCGACCACTAGACTCGCAAAGTTACGAAGTCCGATCTCCCGAGTGGAAAGAGGGGATCGCGTGAGGATTGTTGTGGGTGTATATTTCCTGATAGGGAAATAAAAGAACCGTTTGGAGTTCTTCGGGCCATGGAAAAAGGAAAGATCCTGAGCTGACGTGGACTTTCGACCTGCGGGTTGAGGGCGTCGGCATCAATTAGTTTTGTCACCATGAAACATTGGGATCATCACCATGCTAATGAGCACTTGCCTTGGTTTCATCACCATATTGGCGCATTACCTTTGATTCCTTAATATACTCCTCACTACACTATGTTTCAATCAGTTAACTGAAGACTGATAGACTAGTTAACTCAGACTAGGTGGTAGTTCACTCCGGTAACTGCCTGAAAGAGTAGACTAGGTGGAAGTTCACTCCCGTAACTGCTGGTGTGTGTCCATATCACTCTAGACCACCACTATGGTGCATTAGTTACTCATGTATCCTATATCTACTGTAAATTATTCACTCTTTGAGTGTGGAATATGATTAATGAGAATGCTTCCATTCTTTCTCTCTTACTTCTTCTTTCTCATTTTATCTCTGCAAATGTGTGTATTATTGTTTAGTTAGATCTATTTTGTTTAGTTTCAACACATTTACATGGTATCAAAGCCGACGGAATACTAAGCAAAAGCTACACCAAATTATTTTTTGCAGGTACTAAAGATTGAAGAATGCAAAAAAAATGGAATATATGTTTTACTCACCGATAATACTTCTCACGCCTCATAACTATTTGGAGTAGAAGCCAAAGATTATACTTCTTCTTAGAAGTAGAGGCTTATAAAAAATAACCATGGAAATGGAAGTAGATCCTGATTTTGCCGATGAGAAAAATGACTTTCTCAATAAGCAAGATATGGCCATAGGATTTATCTGCTTGTCGATTTCTCCAGAAATTCTCCACCAAGTATGTGATGTCTCACAAGACTTCACTGCAAATGAATTATGGACCAGATTGGAGATTCTATTTGGGAATAAAGAATATTGTGAAGATTTCATGTAGGAGGTTGAACACATAGATCCAGAAGAGAAGCCATTAGAAGATCAAACATCTTATTATGAAGAGTCTTCTACAAAATTATTTGCAAAAAATTGTATTCCATTAATTGAAGATGATGTCTAGTCCATTTCAGATTTTGTTTCTAAAATTCATGTGAAAGATATATGGAATGCATCTCAGGAGTCACATGCAGACACGTTTTCATGCATAATACATGCATCTCAGGAGACAAAAAGGGAGCCGTGCACATCAAACTCCATTCTGATATTTTATGAGAAAAATTTGTAGAAACAAATTGTATATTTGAATTCCTCTCGGGAAATATCCAATTTCAAAAAAACAATTTTTCTGAAATGGAGTCGAGGAAATGAAGTTATGATCATTTTAAAATAAAAAACATTTCAACATTTTTTCGGAAATGGCTGCACGATTTTCAAAATTTCATCCAAACTTCATTTGGATCTTATTTATTACAATAAGAGAAAGTGGATATGTGTGAACATATAAATGATACATCTACTTCATCAGATCCATGCAGACATCTACATATTCAACAAAATATTCAACGAGCACAAACTTGCACAATTGCGAGGTCTTCTTGGAGTGAAGGACAAGGTTGCTTAACAACTGCTTTTTGTTCCTTCTCATTTTATTTTTTTATGCATTGTAATTTGAGGGGAGGGGTTTCCCATGAGGTTTTTCCCTCTTTCCTTGTTTATTTCATTGCATATTTTGTATTTGGGTACCTAACATGGCCTTGTTGCCGGGAACCATTCTTTATTTCCACCATAGTGATGTTCAGGGGGGGTGTTGGAGTTACTTCACACACACCCAGGATTTATTTTTCCTAAGGTTTTTCCTTGTTTATTAGTCATAATTAGTCATTTCCAGTCTCCTATATTTTAGGGGAGAATATTCCACTTGGAGAATATTCTCTTCAGTTGACACTTCAGTTTGACTAGTTGAGTTGAGTCTAGATGCTGCATTAGTTTTGTCACCATGCAACATTGGGATCATCACTATGCTAATGCGCACTTGCATTGGTTTCATCACCATATTAGCACATTAACCTTGATTCCTTGATCTACTTGTTGGCATAGGGGAATACCCAGGGTTCAATGCTTCAACAACGCACCAACAAAACCCTAACTACCGGCCCTTTCGGCAACACCTGCAAAGCAGATGAAGTCTCACCTGAGGTAGAGGCAGGGGTGGTTGCAGGACTCAAATGTCTGCAACCTAGTTGGGACACAGATCTGTGATTAGACCACTCTAACAAAACACTTAGCAGTTAACATTCATCAGTATTTAACCCTTATCCACATCGCAGATCCAAACCCTAATTACATAACAACGTAGTATTCTACCATATCTAACACATATAAGCACTTAGCACATGAAAAAAGATCAGATCTATCATTTATTCACATCACTTAAGCACTAAGATATCATACTAGATTCATCTAAACATTCATTACTGCACTTAAGATTAAATTATATACACAAGACAATAACCAGAATGCACAAAGCAACCATAACACAAGATATACATGGTTCACACCAGTGTGGGGATATGTCCACCAACTCTTATCTTCTTTATTATCTTATGTCAAGCTTCTTACAAGAACATAGCATCAAAACCTTAATCCACAGAGGACAGACATGCACCTCGCTAGATCCTCCTTCCCCAAGTTAGATCACAACACCAAGCCTCCTTACATAGTCTATGCACAAAGAAATACAGATGATCCACACTTAGCTTTACAGCCTCAACATACACTAAGCACAAAGCCTCTTATAATTAATTTCACTTAGTACCTAGCATCACACCCATACATACTCTTACTTACATCGCCTAGCTTTCTATTTATACATTAAAAAAGGTCCTAAACATGGATAAACCCATGGGCTGACATCCCATACCCGTTACATAACCCTTAATCCCAAAAATTTCCCTAAAAAGGGGCTGAGATCCCGCGATATCTGCTTCGACTTGCACTATGCCTTTGACCAGCCTGTCGAAGTCCCAAAAGAGGTCAAGCATGAGAAAGGATCTCCAAAACTTGGTCAAGGGCCAATAGGCCCCCAACACTCACCTGTGACTTGTCCTGAGTCACTCTGCTCTGGGTAACTTTGCCTCAAACGCCTCAAGCTTGGATCGACCTGCTTCGACCTGCTGCTTCGCCAAGGCCTCCTGCTCGGTGAACTCTTGAATAACTATCTCATTCATAGGTCATTCTAAGCGCTATTCTACCAAAGTGACTACTCATTCCAGCTCTTCTCCTCGGCCTTCAATCTCCTCAAAAAGTAGGCAAGCTGCATCCTGGACTGGCTAGAGCTTCTGAGTCACTTCCATGACTTTTCTTTGTATGGCACGAACCTATTGCTAATTCGTGTGTTGTTCTTGGGATATTTTCATTTGCTCGACCACTGACAAGGGATTTAACTATGATTGTACTATTTCTTCTTGTTGCTTTTCTTCCTGGAGCTGCGACTCCAGTGTTTTCAGTTTAGGGTCCTCGGTAAGGCGCTCATAATTTTATGTACTGCGACTGCTTAATTGCTTACATTCCACGGCTAATGCTTTGATCCTTTCAACTGTGCTCCAGGAAGTTGCTTCTCTCTGGTCTCGCCTTTTTTCAGATTACTTGGCACTGTTTGTAGCTCCAGTTCTACTATTCTTTGTTGAAGCTGTTGAATGGATTCAACAAAATTCACTACTTGATTCTCCACCGAGTCTTCCTCCATTTTCTCTAAGCCCGTCACAGAGTGAAGTTCTTTGTGGAATGCTTCGTTAACTCCCACCTACTCCGTGAGAAACTATTCTTTTTCTTTCCAGATCTGCGCTTTATCCTCTTCAAACTTGATTTGGAGGTCATCCTTCTCTTATTGTGCAACTCGACGTTGTTCTATGACTTCCTCTTGTGCTTGCTTCAGGGCCACTGTGGCCTATTCTTTTTCTTCCT
>JASDQU010560088.1:14370-24721 GCA_032191745.1 Picea mariana | reverse complement strand
TACTGCTAACAAAGTTGTTGATGCTTTGAGTAGGAAGTGTTTGCTGTTGCAGGAGTTCAAAGTCAAAACGCTGGGTTTTGATGATCTCAGGGACATGTACGCAGATGATCAGGATTTCAAGGAAGCGTATGAAGCAGCTGAGAATCTAGTTCACAGAGACAGAATCCAATGGGTAGGATACATGATCTAAGAAGGATTATTGTTTAGAGGTAATCAACTTTGTATTCCAAAATGCTCCATGAGGGAGAATCTGCTGAAGGAGAAACACAATGGAGGATTGGCAGGACATTTTGGTCACGACAAGACGTTCGCAAAATTGAATGAGTCATATTTTTGGCCGAGAATGCAAACAAATGTCAAGAGATTCGTGGACAGATGCAGAATTTTCCAGCATTCGAAGGGAAGGAAACAAAATGCGGGGTTTTATCAACCATTGCCCATACCAGAGAGGCCGTGGGATGCAATTAGCATGGATTTTGTATTGGGGTTGCCTAGAACACAAAGAGGTGTTGACTCAATCTTTGTGGTAGTGGATAGATTTTCCAAGATGGCACACTTCATTCCATGCCAGAAAACCAGTGACGCAACTCACATTGTGAATCTGTTTTTCAAAGAGGTCATTCGACTTCATGGCTTACCAAGAAGCATAGTTTCGGATCACGATACTAAGTTCATAGGGCATTTTTGGAGGACCTTATGGAAGAAGCTGGGAACTAACTTGTTATTTAGTTCAGCTTATCATCCTCAGACGGATGGATAGATAGAAGTGGTAAACAGAAGTCTGGGAGACTTGCTAAGAATCTTGGTAACAGAACACCACAGCCAGTGGGACAACATATTACCACAGGCAGAGTTTGCTTATAATGACTCGGTTAACAGGAGCACAGGGCAAAGTCAATTTCAGATTTTCTATGGCATGCAGCTAAGAGGAATTTCTAAGCTGAGGGATTCAGAACAGTCTGTGACTAGGAGCGCTAATGCAGAAGAGTTCGCAGAGGTGATGAAGGAACTTCACAGTCAGGTGAAGGAGTGATTGCAGAATTCAAGCCAGGAATACAAGCGTAGAGCAGATCAGCACAAGAGACAACTTCAGTTTGAGGTTGGTGACTTGGTTCTGGCACATTTGAGGAGAGAAAGGTTCCTGAGAGGAACATATAATAAGCTGAAGATGAAGAAAATTGGGCCATGTAGGGTCTTGAAGAAATTTGGGGCGAATGCTTATGAGATTGAATTACCCAAGGGGATCGGAATTTCTCTGATATTAAATATCTTAGATTTGTACCCATATAAGGTTGGGAAAGCAGAGACTGGAAATGAGCAGCCAGTGATCCAGTGGATGAAGCAGATGCCAATGGCAGATAAGCCGTAGATGGAGCGTATACTGGATAAAAGAGTAAGCAAGAGGACCAGACGAAAGCAATATTTTGAGTATCTGGTCAAATGGAAGAACCATCCAGTTGAAGATGCTAGCTGGGAGAACGAAGAGAAGATACAGAGGCATGGACAAACCATGCGTGAGCTCATGGACAGGAGCCCATGAAATTTTTCAAGCGAGGGAGTATGATGCAGGAGCATCGCCAACATCAAGCGAGCCAGCGTGAAGGCAAGAGACAGTTGGGCAAGCGCCAGTGCAAATTTTGAAATCACCTTGAAGTTGATGCGCAATCTTAAATGAAGTCATTAAGAAAAGGAATACTTGTAAAATGTAAACGGACCTTGAGCAATTGCTCTCGTCCTTAGTAGGTAGAAGGCATTTAAAGTAGTTAATGCAGGTAGATAGAATTTAATTCTAGATTAGACATTTTTAGAGCGCAAGAGGGAAACGGGATATAGACACCCTCATTGTGTATTGTAACATAAGAATTAGATGGAAGATTAGAGTAAGAGCATGCAGAGAGAGCTATGTAACAACACCCATGTACAGATATTTGGATTAATAGAAGAGTTTGATTCAAATTCATGGTTTTGTGTTGCTCTCTGTGTATTGAGGCTGAATGACATGCTCATGAATGTTTGCTTCCTGTTATACATTTGCTTTATGTGCTGTGTATATGATTTCATGCTTTGAGGTTGAAGTCTGAAAGGATAGTGGAAAGAGTTTCAATTGTTTCTCTATCTGAGCAAGAGTTCCTGCAAGGAGTGCAGTTGAAGTGTCCGCAAGGAGTGTGTTGACAAAGGGTTCAGATAGGGTAACTTTTGTTCTCGTTCACCCAGAAGTGCAGACAGGCATAGGAGCCGTACAAGGAGTGCGCAGGTTGAGGGAAGTCTCAGGGTTGTGAACCTGAGTGAAGCATTGAAAGACTGTTGCTGTAGGTGTGTGCAGAGTCAAAGATTTTCAACACTTGGAAGTGGTTGAAGATTTTCCGCAAGGAGTGCGTGCAAAGGTTTTTCTTAAAGACGCAGAGTCATGGAAAAGCCAAAGGGAAGAAAATATTCAAAGGAGTCGAAGGAAGGAAAGGTTAAGTACTTTGAATTTTTTAAGAAGGTGTTGCAAGTTTGCACGCAGGTGGATGCGTTCCGCGGAGGAACACTTGGTCATTCGCAGGAATCGCCAAGGATGAACGGACAGTCGGAATTCCTCGAGGAGAATTCGCGAAGTCCCGTGAGTCATTTGAACCCATAGAGAAGAAGGGGACATATTGTAGGTATTCCTGAGAGGTTCAAAGCTCAAGAGGGGCAGGGCTGTTGATCCGAGCCATAAGGGCCGTAGGATCTACACGTGGAATCCCACAATCGGAGTTTCGTGGGTAGAAATCCCGTGAACATTGCAATGGGAATCGCAAAATAGTGAAACGCAATATCCCGACGACTAAGAGAACAGTGTGGGGCCACAGGAGTCGACGAGGCAAATAGGTGGCACACCACATCGAGGTTTCATGGCGAGAAGTCCCGAAACAATTGCATCAGGATTCGCGATACTGCGAAGTCCGAAATTGTGATGAGGTGAAGCGTTGAAAGGTCAACTCACGTGTGTATCGGAGTTTTGGCTAATCGGGATTTGGGAGTCGAGAAAATAATTTCCTTGACATCATGAGCACCGAATTTGTGATAGAGAAAGTCCCGAAAGGAAAAGGAAGGGTCAGTGTTTTTTGTTGTTGGGTTTCGGGGATTCGTGAAACCAATGCCCGACCACTAGACTTGCAAAGTTGCGAAGTTTGATCTCTCGAGTGGAAAGAGGGGATCGCGTGAGGATTGTTGTGGGTGTAGATTTCCTGATAGGGAAATAAAAGAACCATTTGGAGTTCTTCGGGCCATGGAAATAGGAAAGATCCTGAGCTGACGTGGACTTTCGACCTGCGGGTTGAGGGCGTCGGCATCAATTGGTTTTGTCACCATGCAACATTGGGATCATCACCATGATAATGAGCACTTACCTTAGTTTCATCACCATATTGGTGCATTACCTTTGATTCCTTGATATACTCCTCACTACACTATGTTTCAATCAGTTAACTGAAGACTGATAGACTAGTTAACTCAGACTAGGTGGTAGTTCACTCCCGTAACTGTTTGAGAGAGTAGACTAGGTGGAAGTTCACTCCCGTAACTGCTGGTGTGTGTCTATATCACTCTAGACCACCACTATGGTGCATTAGTTACTCATGTATCCTATATCCACTGTAAATTATTCACTCTTTGAGTGTGGAATATGATTAATGAGAATGCTTCCATTCTTTCTCTCTTACTTCTTCTTTCTCATTTTATATCTGCAAATGTGTGTATTATTGTTTAGCTAGATCTATTCTGTTTAGTTTCAACACATTTACATGGTATCAAAGCCAACGGACTACTAAGCAAAAGCTACATCAAATTATTTTTTGCAGGTACTAAAGATTGAAGAATGCAAAAAAAATGGAATATATGTTTTACTCACCGATAATACTTCTCACGCCTCATAACTATTTGGAGTAGAAGCCAAAGATTATACTTCTTCTTAGAAGTAGAGGCTTATACAAAATAACCATGGAAATGGAAGTAGATCATGATTTTTCCGATGAGAAAAATGACTTTCTCAATAGACAAGATATGGCCATAGGATTTATCTGCTTGTCGATTTCTCCAGAAATTCTCCACCAAGTATGTGATGTCTCACAAGACTTCACTGCAAATGAATTATGGACCAGATTGGAGATTCTATTTGGGAATAAAGAATATTGTGAAGATTTCATGTAGGAGGTTGAACACATAGATCCAAAAGAGAAGCCATCAGAAGATCAAACATCTTATTATGAAGAGTCTTCTACAAAAGTATTTGCACAAATTTGTATTCCATTAATTGAAGATGATGTCTAGTCCATTTCATATTTTGTTTCTAAAATTCATGTGAAAGATATATGGAATGCATCTCAAGAGTCACATGCAGACACATTTTCATGCACAATACATGCATCTTAGGAGACAAAAAGGGAGCCGTGCACATCAGACTCCATTCCGATATTTTATGAGAAAAATTTGTAGAAACAAATTGTATGTTTGAATTCCTCTCGGGAAATATCCAATTTCAAAATTTTTTTTTGTCTGAAACGGAGTCAAGGACATGAATTTATGATCATTTTAAAATAAAAAACATTTCAACATTTTTTCGAAAATGGCCGCACGATTTTCAAAATTTCATCCAAACTTCATTTGGATCTTATTTATTACAATAAGAGAAAGTGGATATGTGTGAACATATAAATGATACATCTACTTCATCAGATCCATGCAGACATCTACATATTCAACAAAATATTCAACGAGCACAAACTTGCACAATTGCGAGGTCTTCTTGGAGTGAAGGACAAGGTTGCTTAGCAACTGCTTTTTGTTCCTTCTCATTTTATTTTTTTATGCATTGTAATTTGAGGGGGGGGGTTTCCCATGAGGTTTTTCCCTCTTTCCTTGTTTATTTCATTGCATATTTTGTATTTCAGTACCTAACATGGCCTCGTTTCTGGGACCCATTCTTTATTTCCACCATAGTGATGTTCAAGGGGGGTGTTGGAGTTACTTCACACACACCTAGGATTTATTTTTCCTAAGGTTTTTCCTTGTTTATTAGTCATAATTAGTCATTTCCAGTCTCCTATATTTGAGGGGAGAATATTCCACTTGGAGAATATTCTCTTCAGTTGACACTTCAGTTTGACTAGTTGAGTTGAGTCTAGATGCTGCATTAGTTTTGTCACCATGCAACATTGGGATCATCACTATGCTAATGCGCACTTGCATTGGTTTCATCACAATATTAGCACATTACCCTTGATTCCTTGATCTACTTGTTGGCATAGGGGTAGACCCAGGGTTCAATGCTTCAACAACGCACCAAAAAAACCCTAACTACCGGCCCTTTCGGCAACACCTGCAAAGCAGATGAAGTCTCACCTGAGGTAGAGGCAGGGGTGGTTGCAGGACTCAAATGTCTGCAACCTAGTTGGGACACAGATCTGTGATTAGACCACTCTAACAAAACACTTAGAAGTTAACATTCATCAGTATTTAACCCTTATCCACATTGCAAATCCAAACCCTAATTACAGAACAACGTAGTATTCTACCAGATATAACACATATAAGCACTTAGCACATGAAAAAATATCAGATATATCATTTATTCACATCACTTAAGCACTAAGATATCATACTAGATTCATCTAAACATTCATTACTGCACTTAAGATTAAATTATATACACAAGACAATAACCAGAATGCACAAAGCAACCATAACACAAGATATACATGGTTCAGACTAGTGTGGGGCTATGTCCACCAACTCTTATCTTCTTTATTATCTTATGTCAAGCTTCTTACAAGAACATAGAATCAAAACCTTAATCCATAGAGGACAGACACACACCTCGCCAGATCCTCCTTCCCCAAGTTAGATCACAACACCAAGCCTCCTTACATAGTCTGTGCACAAAGAAATACAGATGATCCACACTTAGCTTTACAACCTCAACATACACTAAGCACATAGCCTCTTACAATTACTTTCACTTAGCACCTAGCATCACACCCATACATACTCTTACTTACATCACCTAGCTTTCTATTTATACATTAAAAAAGGTCCTAAACATCGATAAACCCATGGGCCGACATCGCATACCTGTTACATAACCCTTAATCCCAAAAATTTCCCTAAAAAGGGGTCGAGATCCCACGATATCTGCTTTGACTTGCACTATGCCTTTGACCAGCCTGTCGAAGTCCCAAAAGAGGTCAAGCATGAGCAAGGATCTACAAAACTTGGTCAAGGGCCAATAGGCCCCCAGCACTCACCTGTGACTCGTCCTGAGTCACTCTGCTCTGGGTAACTCTGCCTCAAACGCCTCAATCTTGGCTCGACCTACTTCGACCTGCTGCTTCGCCAAGGCCTCCTGCTCGGTGAACTCTTGAATAATTGTCTCATTCATAGGTCATTCTAAGCGCTATTCTACCAAAGTGACTACTCATTCCAGCTCTTCTCCTCGGCCTTCAATCTCCTCAAAAAGTAGGCACGCTGCATCCTGGACTGGCTAGAGCTTCTGAGTCACTTCCATGACTTTTCTTTGTATGGCATGGACCTATTGCTGATTTGTGCATTGTTCTTGGGATATTTTCATTTGCTCGACCACTGACAAGGGATTTAACTATGCTTGTACTATTTCTTCTTGTTTCTTTGCTTCCTGGAGCTGCGACTCCAGTGTTTTCAGTTCAGGGTCCTCGGTAAGGCGCTCATAATTCTACATATTGTGACTGCTTAATTGCTTACATTCCATGGCTAATGCTTTGATCCTTTCAAATGCGCTCCAAGAAGTTGCTTCTCTCTGTTCTGGCCTTTCTGCGAATTACTTGGCACTGTTTGTAGCTCCAGTTCTACTATTCTTTATTGAAGCTGTTGAATGGATTCAACAAGATTCACCACTTGATTCTCCACTGAGTCTTCCTCCATTTTCTCTAAGCCCGTCATAGAGTGAAGTGCTTTGTGGAATGCTTCGTTAACTCCCACCTACTCCATGAGAAACTATTCTTTTTCTTTCTGGATCTGTGCTTTATCCTCTTTGAACTTGATTTGGAGGTCGTCCTTCTCTTGTTGTGCAACTCGACGTTGTTCTATGACTTCCTCTTGTGCTTGCTTCAGGGCCACTATGGCCTATTCTTTTTCTTCCTGTATGTGGAGAAGGCAAGCTTTAGTCGCATCAGTTATTCTATGGAGTTGGGCAGGCTCATCTCCCAACTCTGTTTCTTCTAATGGAAAGGGTGCAGTGGACACTGCGCGGCTGGAGTGAAGCGCTTGTTGTACTCCTCTCAATTCTGCTTCAATTCTTTCATACATGGTTTCTTGTTTGCCTTCGATTTTCTTCAAAATATCTTTCGAGACGTCTGATACAACTACAATGATGAATTCAAAGTCATCGACCATGAGTACAGTCTGTAGCTTTGGCTTACTCACTTTGGAATTCTTCCGTGATGTAGGTTTTGTGGGGGAAACCTTTCTTTTCTTGGATGTCTCTATGTCATCAGGGGTATTCTGTGATGATGTTACTTCATCTTTCTTCTGTTTGTCTTCTTCCCCATCTTTCTCTTCTTTGTCCACTTCGTCGTCTCCTCCTCTGCTAGGTGAATTTGATGTAGTCTCTTCTGATGTGTTGTGTATTTCCTGTACATCTTCCTTCTTTTTCTTCCTGCTATTGCTGGGTGAATCATACTCTTCACGAGTAACCACCCGATGAGGTCGGGGTCAGAAATTTCTTCCTGGTCAACTGGTATAAGTACTATGCAGACCAGTCCTTAGTGATTTCTTCTAGGTCCTCCTCTATGAGCTTGTAGTAGGACTAAAGCTCTTCTTTAATTTCGTCTGCACACATAGTGACATAAATAAAATGCCTATCTACGTGGAACTTCATAAGGGGCCTGAACCTATCTAGGGTGTTCGGTGTCATACAAGGGAAAGTCTCACTAGCCCTCTTTAGCTGCAAGTAGTAGGTATGGAATACTGCGTTCGACTACCATTATTTCCCCATATCGCTTGAATACCAGAGTGTGGTGAACTTCACAGCTAGTGGATCAAATGACTCAATGTCAGGGAAGGTCGCACCTTTTGACATCCCCCAAGCAGTAAATGCAATGAGGATCAGCAGCTAGCTAAAATGGAACTGATAGACCTGATCCTGAGCTTCGAGACAATCCCGTTCTAACTGATTGACTAGGTAACTAGCCCAGTTCATCTATAGTCCTTCCACTCATTTTCCAGTGAGGTCAACGACAAACCCTATGACCTATGTGGGTCTGTTCTTTTGAACTATCTTACCAACAATCAACTGGTAATCAAGCCGCACTGTGCCATTCTGAAAGGACGCTACCTTGTAGCCTCATGTCCCCTTCTCTACATCGTCGTAGGTTTCTTTGATCTTCTGTGCCAGGGCACGATCTACAACCTTTCTTGGATACAATTCTTGTGGGTATGGTCCTTGCATGCTCAACCTAGTGATCTTATGAATCAGCGTTGGATCGACAGTGATGTGTCTGTCTAGCCATAGATACTTGCCATGGAAGCACGACAGTAGGATTTTAACACACGCATTAACATCATGATGCCTTCCAAAATGTGGTATCTTCATCATGTTCAAGACAGTGGACCTCGCGATGTCCATAGTCCATGGCTGGGGGATGATCTTCGACTTATTCCCCTTGGTCTTGTTCAAATATATGTGAGGTGCAAGCATGCCATAGGTCTTGCATTCTCCTAGGTTATAGTCACTGATATTCAAGGTTGTAATCCTCTCCAACTACTATCTGACTACATGTATTCCATTCGGAAGGTACACAGTGATGATTGTGTAGTTGAAGTCCCTCGGGACACTGTCACGACTCACCACACCAGCCAGGGGTGGGATGTAGTTGGGTAGGATGGATGGGATTAGCTTCGCATTCGCCAAGTCATCATGATGCTTGGTTATTTTCTGGATCGCAGCTCGAGATGGTCCAGATCCACGAGCAGTCGACAAGGAGGCTTTCACTCCTCTCGTCAATGAGGCTTGGATGCTTGTGGAGATCACCTTCTCAGCCATGAGGTCTATTAGAATCTTTTCGACATCTTTTTCTATTGCGCTAATTGTGTTTGACATGCACACTCAAGATATGATATCTCAAGTCAGTGAACAATACTCAATGTAACAGAATGGATGGCAAGGTCTCAATGATCACTGCATGAAATCAACTAGTTTTTTGTGGGCTCAGATAATCACAATTGGAAAAAGTGTTCTCGGTGCAACGCTCAATGGGATAAATAGATATTTTTGTAACAATTTATTTCAACAGGTCACAAAGCCTTATTCAATGCAATTCCATCTGTAATGGCATGGTCCCAATGGTCCAATTGAAAACTTTTGGGCCATAACTGCTTCCCTAACCATTCAAGAGCATCGATTGAATGGTTATATTGCCTCCAATGGTCATATTGCTTCGTCATGGAGAAGTGCCAATCTATGTTGTATTGATATTCCGACGAAGTTCGAGTTCTGGAAACCTTCCTTCTACGAAGTATTCTCTGGAACTTCTTGCAATTTCTCTAACTTTTCCCTCTTCTTACTAAGATTTTTGGCCTTCTTTTCTATGATCTGAATCATTTCTTTCCTCTTTCCATCATCGTTCTTATCTCCTCTTGGCATGATAACTTCGCACTATGGAGGATATTTCATAGGATTCAAGGGTAATATTTCTTCTCTTTCCGGGGTAAGCGCTCTACTCTCTTGTACAAAAAGGTGTCTCCAATCTTCCTATGTCTTTTCAACTTCGACTTCCATATCTTTGGTCCTTAGTGGCTTCGACTGGTTCTCTTGTTGTTCTAGTAATTGCACTATTCTCCTAGCCATGAAATCTCTTAGTTGTTTCTTTTTTTGTTCTAGATCATCCTCTTCTTTTTTCCTTCGCATCTGATATTTCTCAATCCAGGTTTTTCCTAACAAGATAGCAAATGGGGCGTTGTTCTCAACAAATTTAACGATCTCAAATTATTCTTCTGTCGAAGTGCCATGAGCACTAATAGATTTTTGGGTAAGTATTCCACATAGGGTTATCATCTTTCCTCTAAATAATCATATTCCTCCTAATGAAGAAACCATAGCAGATTTTCCCAAAAATTTCCCAAGTTCTTTATGTCATGATATTCACCTGTGTTTCCTCATCCGGAACAAAGTCTATGTCAAACTCTCCTATTCTTGTTTCTATGTACTCTTTCTCTTTTAATACCTTTGATAAGTTGGTATCTATGTGATCATTCAAGGTTTCTTTCATATGTAGTAATACAGTCTCTGATTCTTTCTATGGTTCTATCATATCCTTATTTCTTGGCTTGTCTCATAGTTTTCTTGTCTCATATTCAT
>JASDQU010560088.1:0-14066 GCA_032191745.1 Picea mariana | reverse complement strand
GCTTGTTGTACTCCTCTCAGTTCTGCTTCAATTCTTTCATACATGGTTTCTTGTTTTCCTTCGATTTTCTTCAAAATATCTTTCGAGGCGTCTGATACAACTACAATGATGAATTCGAAGTCATCGACCGTGAGTACGGTCTATAGCTTTGGCTTACTCACTTTGGAATTCTTCCGTGATGTAGGTTTTTTGGGGGAAACCTTTCTTTTCTTGGACGTCTCTATGTCATCAGGGGTATTCTGTGATGATGTTACTTCATCTTGCTTCTATTTGTCTTCTTCCCCATCTTTCTCTTCTTTGTCCACTTCGTCGTCTCCTCCTCTGCTAGGTGAATTTGATGTAGTCTCTTCTGATGTGTTGTGTATTTCCTATACATCTTCCTTATTTTTCTTCCTGCTACTGCTGGGTGAATCATACTCTTCGCGAGTAACCACCCGATTTCCAATGAGGTCGAGGTTAGAAATTTCTTCCTGGTCAACTGGTATAAGGAACTCTGCAAGCTAGTCCTTAGTGATTTCTTCTAGGTCCTCCTCTATGAGCTTGTAGTAGGACTAAAGCTCTTCTTTAATTTTGTCTGCACACACAGTGACATAAATAAAATGCCTATCTACATGAAACTTCATAAGGGGCCTGAACCTATCCAGGGTGTTCGGTGTCATACGATGGAAAGACTCACTAGCCCTTTTTAGTTGCAGGTAGTAGGTATGGAATACTGCGTTCGACTGCCATTATTTCCCCATATCGCTTGAATACCAGAGTGTGATGAACTTCACAACTAGTGGATCAAATGAATCAATGTCAGGGAAGGTTGCACCTTTCGACATCCCCCAAGTATTAAATGTGATGAGGATCAACAGCTAGCTAAAATGGAACTGATAGACCTGATCCTGAGCTTCATGACAATCCCGTTCTAACTGATTGAATAGGTAACTAGCCCAGTTCATCTATAGTCCTTCCACGCATTTTCCAGTGAGGTCAATGACAAACCCTATGACCTACGTGGGTCTGTTCTTTCAAACTAGCTTACCAGCAATCAACTGGTAATCAAGCCGCACTGTGCCATTCTGAAAGGACGCTACCTTGTAGCCTCATGTCCCCTTCTCTACATCGTTGTAGGTTTCTTTGATCTTCTACGCCAGGGCATGATCTACAACCTTTCTTGGATAAAATTCTTGTGAGTATGGTCCTTGCATGCTCAACCTGGTGATCCTATGGATCAGTGTCGGATCGACAGTGATGTGTCTATCTAGCCATAGATACCCGCCATGGAAGCACGATAGTAGGAGTTTAACGCACGCATTAACATCCTGATGCCTTCCAAAATGTGGTATCTTCATCATGTTCAAGACAGTGGACCTTGCGATGTCCATAGTCCACGGCTGGGGGATGATCTTCGATTTATTCCCCTTGGTCTTGTTCAAATATTTGTGAGGTGCAAGCATGCCATAGGTCTTGCGTTCTCCTAGATTATAGTCACTGATATTCAAGGTTGGAATCCTCTCCAACTACGGTCTGACTACATGTATTCCCTTCGGAAGGTACGCAGTGATGATTGTGTATTTGAAGTCCCTCGGGACACTGTCATGACTCACCACACCAGCTAGGGGTGGGATGTAGTTGGGTAGGATGGATGGGATTAGCTTTGCATTCGCCAAGTCATCATGATGCTTGGTTATTTTCTCGATCGCAGCTCAAGATGGTCCAGATCCACGAGCAGTCGACGAGGAGGCTTGCACTCCTCTCGTCGATGAGGCTTGGATGCTTGTGGACATCACCTTCTCAGCCATGAGGTCTATTAGAATCTCTTCGACATCTTTTTCTATTGCGCTAATTGCGTTTGACATGAACAATCGAGATATGATATCTCAAGTCAGTGAACAATAATCAATGTAACAGAATGGATGGCAAGGTCTCAATGATCACTGCATGAAATCAACTAGTTCTTTGTGGGGCTCAGATAATCACAATTGGAAAAAGTGTTCTCGGTGCAACGCTCAATGGGATAAATAGATATTCTTGTAACAATTTCTTTCAACGGGTCACAAAGCCTTATTCAATGCAATTCCATCTGTTATGGTGTGGTCCCAATGGTCCAATTGTGAACTTTCGGGCCATAACTGCTTCCCTAACCGTTCAGGAGCATCGATTGAATGGTTATATTGCCTACAATGGTCATATTGCTTCGTCATGGCAAAGTGTCAATCTATGTTGTACTGATATTCCGACGAAGTTCAAGTTCTGGAAACCTTCCTTCTACGAAGTATTCTCTGGAACTTCTTGCAATTTCTCTAACTTTTCCCTCTTCTTACTGAGATTTTGGCCTTCTTTTCTGTGATCTGAATCATTGGTTTCCTCTTTCCATTATCATTCTTATCTCCTCTTGGCATGATAACTTCGCACTGTGGAGGATATTTCATAGGATTCAAGGGTAATATTTCTTCTCTTTTCGGGGTAGGTGCTCTACTCTCTTGTACAAACAGGTGTCTCCAATATTTCTATGTCTTTTCAACTTCGACTTCCATATCTTTGGTCCTTAGTGGCTTCGACTGGTTCTCTTGTTGTTCTAGTAATTGCGCTATTCTCCTAGCCATGAAATCTCTTAGTTGTTTCTTTTTTTGTTCTAGATCCTCCTCTTCTTTTTTCCTTCGCATCTGATATTTCTCAATCCAGGTTTTTCCTAACAAGATAGCAAATGGGGCGTTGTTCTCAACAAATTTAACGATCTCAAATTATTCTTCTGTCGAAGTGCCATGAGCACTAATAGATTTTTGGGTAAGTATTCCACATAGGGTTATCATCTTTCCTCTAAATAATCATATTCCTCCTAATGAAGGAACCATAGCAGATTTTCCCAAAAATTTCCCAATTTCTTTATGTCATGATATTCACCTGTGTTTCCTCATCCGGAACAAAGTCTATGTCAAAGTCTCCTATTCTTGTTTCTATGTACTCTTTCTCTTTTAATACCTTTGATAAGTTGGTATCTATGTGATCATTCAAGGTTTCTTTCATATGTAGTAATACAGTCTCTGATTCTTTCTATGGTTCTATCATATCCTTATTTCTTGGCTTGTCTCATAGTTTTCTTGTCTCATATTCATATTTTCAACTTTTGCAATCATTCTAGGGAAATCCAAAACTTCATGGTCCATATCTTTACAACAAATACAACTAGGACCTCTACTAGGGAATTCCTTAGAAATATGTCCCAATCTTCTGCAACTATAGCAAAGATTTAATCCTCTCTTTCTTTTAAATGATCCCCAACCTTTCCTGTACTGCGCACTGGGATCACAATAACTAAACTGCAAAAAATTATTTCTAGGATCCTCCATTCATTTGTTAGTCCAAACATTCTTTCTATTCATAGGGATAACATACCTTTCATTATTTCTATTAGATCTATTCATATCAAATCTTCTTTCTTCTAGTTGTACCCTAGTTTTCAAACTAGGACAAAATTTATCAAACATACTTAGATTCATTCTTTCGAAACAAAAATTTTCAGTTATCTTACCTTTCTCAGAGCACAAAGGTTCAATATCTTACCTCTTTTCTTTAGATCAGACTTCTCTTCTTAGCACAGAGCTTCGCAAGTCAAGTAGAATATTGTGCACTAAAGTAGCATTTCTACGCATAGAGCTTTCTTTTCTTCAGTTCCCAACAATCACAGTTCGTGGTCCCGACAACAGAACCATTTGTTGGCATAGGGGCAGACCCAGGGTTCAATGCTTCAACAGTATACCAACAAAACCCTAACTACCGGCCCTTTTGGCAACACCTGTGAAGAAGATGAAGTCTCACCCGAGGTAGAGGTAGGGGTAGTTGCAGGACTCAAATGTCTGCAACCTAGCTGGGACACAGATATGTGATTACCCGACTCTAACAAAACACTTAGCAGTTAATATTCATCAATATTTAACCCTTATCCACATCGCAGATCCAAATCCTAATTACAGAACAACGCAGTATTCTACCATATCTAACACATATAAGAACTTAGCATATGGAAAAAGATCATATCTAGCATTTATTCACATCACTTAATCACTAAGCTATCATACTAGATTCATCTAAACATTCATTACTACACTTAAGCTTAAATTATATACACAAGACAATAACTAGAATGCACAAAGAAACCGTAACACAGGATATATGTGGTTCACCCCTATGTGGGGATACATCCACCAACTCTTCTCTTATTTATTATATTCTATCAAGCATCTTACAGGCACAGAGCATCAAAAACTTACTCCACAGAGGACAGGAAATCTGCGTGCACCTCACCAGATCCTCCTTCCCTGAGTTAGATCACAACACCAATCCTCCTTGCACAGTCTATACACAAAGCACTACAGATGATCCACACTTATATTTACAGCCTCAACATACACTAAGCACAGAGCCTCTTACAGTCACTTTCACTTAGAACAATACTTATCACCTAGAATCACACCCATACATACTCTTACTTACATCACCTAGCTTTCTATTTATAAATTACAAAAGGGCCTAAACATGGGAAAACCCATGGGCCAACATCCCATACCTGTTACATAACCCCTAATCCCAAAAAATACCCTAAAAAGGGGCCGAGATCCTGTGATCTCCACTTTGACTTGCACTCTACCTTCATCCAGCCTGTCGAAGGCCCAAAATAGGTCAAACATGACCAAGGATATCCAAAACTTGGTCAAAGGCCAATAGCCCCCCAACGCTCACTTGTGACTCGTCTCGAGTCACTCTGCTCTGGGGAACTCTGCCTCAAATGCCTCAAGCTTGGCTCGAGTTGCTTTGACCTGGTTCTTCTCCAAGGCCTCTTGCTCGGTGAACTCTTGAATAACTGCCTTGTTCACAGGTCCTTCTAAGCGTTGTTATACCGAAGTGACTACTCATTCCATATCTTCTCCTCGACCTTCAATGTCCTCAAAAAGTAGGCAAGTTGCATCATGAACTAGCTGGAGCTTCTGAGTCACTTCCATGACTTTTCTTTGTCTGGCATGGACCTGTTGCTGAGTCGTGCGCTATTCTGGGGATATTTTCATTCGCTCGACTGCTGACAAGGGAGTTAACTATGCTTGTACTATTTCTTCTTGCTGCATTTCTTCCTGGAGTTGCAACTCCAGTGTTTTCATTTAAGGGTCCTCGGTAAGGCGCTCATAATTCTGCGTACTACGACTGCTTAGTTTTTTACATTCCATGGCTAATACTTTGATCCTTTCAACTGTGCTTCGGGAATTTTCTTCTCTCTGGTCTTGCCTTCTTACGGAGTGCTTGACACTGTTTGTAGCTCCAGTTCTTCTATTCTCTGTTGAAGCTGTTGAATGGATTCAACAAGCTTCACCACTTGATTCTCCACCGGGTCTTCCTCCATTTTCTCTAATCCCGTCACAGAGCGAAGTGCTCTATGGATTACCTCTTTAACTCCCACCTACTCCATGAGCAGATTTTCTTTTTATTTCTGGATATGTGCTTTATCCTCTTTGAACTTGATTTGGAGATCGTCCTTCTCGTGTTGTACAACTCAGCATTGCTCTATGACTTTCTCTTGTGCTTGCTTCAGGGCCACTGTGGCCTATTTTTTTTCTTCCTGTACGTGACGAAGGTGATCTTATGTTGCATTAGCTATTCTGTGGAGTTGGACAGGATCATCTCCCAACTCTGTTTCTTCTAATGGTGTGGGTGCAGTGGACACTGCGCGACTGGAGTGAAGGGCTTGTTGTACTCCTCTCAATTCTTCTTCAATTATTTCATACATGGTTTCTTGTTTGGCTTCGCTTTTCTGCAAAATATCTTTCAAGCCATCTGATATAGCTGCGATGATGAAGTCGAAGTCATTGACCATGAGTACAGTCTGCATCTTTGGCTTACTTACTTTGGACTTCTTCCGCGATGTAGGTTTCGTGGGGGAAACCTTTCTTTTATTGGATGTCTCTGTGTAATCAGGGGGATTTTGCGGTGGTGTTACTTCGCCTTGCTTATGTTTGTCTTCTTCCCCATCTTTCTCTTCTTTGTCCTCTTTGTCATCTCCTCCTCCACTAGGTGAATCTGATGTATTCTCTTTTGAGGTGTTGTGTATTTCATGTACATCTTCCTTCTTTTTCTTCCTACTACTGTTGGGTGCATCATACTCTTCACGAGTAACAACCGTATTTCCAATGAGGTCGAGGTAGGAAAGTTATGCCTATTCGACTGGTATAAGGAACTTTATGGGCCAGTCCTTAGTGATTTCTTCTAGGTCCTCCTCTGTGAGCTTGTAGTAGGACTAGATCTCTTCTTTCCTTTCATCTATGCGCACAGTGACATAAATAAAATGCCTATCTGCACAGAACTTCATAAGGGGCTTGAACCTATCCAGGGTGTTCAATGTCATACGAGGGAAATACTCAATAGCCCTCTTCAACTGTAGGTAGTAGGTATGGAATACTGCATTCAATTTCCATTGTTTCCCCATATCGCTTGAATACTAGAGCGTGGTGAACTTCGCAGCTAGTGGCTCAAATGGCTCAATGTCAAGGAAGGTCGCACCTTCTGGCATCTCCCAAGTAGTAAATACGATGAGGATCAACAACCAACTAAAATGGAACTCATAGCCCTGATATTAAGCTTTGCGATAATCCTTCTCTAACTGATTGATTAGGTAACTGGCCCAGTTCATCTGTAGTCCTTCCATGCATTTTCCTGCGAGGTCAACGAAAAACCCTGTGACCTGCGTGGGTCTGTTCTTTTGGACTAGATTACTAGCAATCAACTAGAAATCAAGGCACATTGTGCCATTTTGAATGGAGGCTACCTTGTAGCCTCATGTCCCCTTCTCTACATCGCCATAGGTGTCTTTGATCATCTGCGTCAGGGCACGATATACAACCTTGCCTGGATAAAAGTCTTGTGAGTCTGGTCCCTGCATGCTCAATCCGATGATCCTATGGATCAGTGTCAGATTGACGGTGATGCGTATGTATGGCCATAGATACCCACCATGGAAGCATGAAAATAGGAGTTTAATGCATGCGTTAACCTCCTGATGCCTTCCAAAATGTGGTATCTTCATCACGTTCAAGACAGTGGACCTCACGATGTCCATAGTCCACGGCTAGGAGATGATCTTCGACTTCTTCCCCTTGGTATTGGTCAAATATTTGTGAGGTGCGAGCATGCCATATCTATTGTGGTCTCCTAGGCTATAGTCACTAATTTTCAATGTTGGAATCCTCTCCAATTGTGGTCTGACTGCTTGTATTCCCTTCGGAAGGTAAGCAATGATGATTGTGTAGTCAAATTTCCTCAGGACAATGTCATGACTCACCACACCGACTAGGGGTGGGATGTAGTAAGGTAGGATGGATGGGATTAGCTTCACATTCACCAAGTCATCATGATGCTTGGTTCTTTTCTCGGTCACAGCTCAGGATGGTACAGATCCACGAGTAGTCGATGAGGTGGATTGCACTCCTCTCATTGATGAGGCTTGGATGCCTACAAACATAACCTTCTTGGCTATGAGGTCTATTAGAATCTCTTCGACAATTTTTTCTTCTGCGCTAATTGCGTCCAACATGCACACTCGAGATATGATATTTCAAGTCAGTGAACAATACTCAATGTAACACAATGGATGGCGAGGTCTCAATGATCACTACGCGAAATCAATGAGTTATCTGTGGGCTCGGATAATCACAATTGGAAAAAGTGTTCATGATGCAACGCTCGACGGGATAAATAGATATTGTCGTAACAGTTTCTTTCAACGGGTCGCAAATCCTTATTCAATGTAATTCCATCTATTATGGCGCGGTCCCAATGGTCAAATGGCGAACGTTTGGGCCATAATTGCTTTCCTAACCATTTGGGAGTGTTGATTGAATGGCCATATTTCCTCCAAAGGTCATATTTCTTCGTCATGGAGAAGTTCCAATTTGTGTTGTACTGATATTCCGACGAAGTTCGAGTTATAGAAACCTTCCTTCTGCGAAGTATTCTCTGGAACTTCTTGCAATTTTTCTAACTTTTCCCTCTTCTTACCGAGCTTTCTGGCCTTCTTTCATATGATCTTAATTACTGGTTTTGTCTTTCCATTATCGTTCTTATCTCCTTTTGGCATGATAACTTCACACTATGGAGGGTCTTTCATAGGATTCAAGGGTAATACTTCTTCTCTTTCTAGGGTAGGTGCTCTACTCTCTTGTATAGACAGGTGTCTCCAATATTCCTGTGTCTTTTCAACTTCGACGTCCATATATTTGGTCCTTAGTAGCTTCGACTGGTTATCTTGTTCTTCCAGTAAGTGTGTTATTCTCCTAGCCATGAAATCTCTTAGTTATTTCTATTTCTATTCTAGATCCTCCTCTTATTATTTCCTTCGCATCTGATATTTCTCAATCCAGGTTTTTCCTAACAATATAGCAAATGGTGAGTAGTTCTCAACAAATTTAACGATCTCAAATTATTCTTTTGTCGAAGTGACATGAGCAATCATAGATGTCTGGGTAAGTCTTTCACATTGGGCTATCAACTTTCCTTTAAATAATTATGTTCCTCCTAATAAAGGAACCATAGCAGATTTTACCAAAACTTCCCAAGTTATTTCTCTAATGATATTCACCTGTGTTTCCTCATCCAGAACACAGTCTATGTCAAACTCTCATACTCTGGTTTCTATGTACTCTTTCTCTTTTAATACCTCTGATAAGTTGGTATCTCTGTGATTGTTCAGGGTTTCTTTCATCTATAGTAATACAGTCTCTGATTCTTTCTAGGGTTCTATCATATCCTTAGTTTCTTGGCTTGTCTCATATTCATCTTTTCAACTTTTGCAATCATTCTAGGGAAATCCAAAACTTCATGGTCCATAGATTTACAACAAAGACAACTAGGACCTCTACCAGGGCATTCCTTATCCAGATGTCCCGGTCTTCTGCAACTATAGAAAAGATTTAATCCTCTCTTTCTTTTAAACGATCCCCAACCTTTCCTGTACTGCGCACTGGGACCACAGTAACTAACCTGCAAAAAAATATTTCTAGGATCCTGCATCCATTTGTTTGTCCAAACATTATTTTTATGCATAGGGATAACATAACTTTCATTATTTCTATCAGATCTATTCATATCAAATATTCTTTCTTCTAGTTGTACCCTGGTTTTCAGACTAGGACAAAATTTATCACACATACTTAGATTCATTCTTTCAAAACAAAAAATTTCACTTATCTTATCTTTCTCAGAGCACAAAGCTTCAAGATATTACCTCTTTTTTTCAGATCGGACTTCTCTTCTTAGCACAGAGCTTCGCAAGTCAAGTAGAATACTGCACACTAAAGTAGCAGATCTACGCACAGAGCTTTCTTTTCTTCAGTTCCCAGCAATCACAGTTTCAGGTCTCGACAACGGAACCATTTGTTGGCACAGGGGCAGACCCAAGGTTCAATGCTTCAACAGTGCACCAACAAAACCCTAACTAACGACCCTTTCGGCAACACCTGTGAAGCAGATGAAGTCTCACCCGAGGTAGAGGTAGGACTCAAATGTCTGCAACCTAGCTGGGACACAGATCTGTGATTAGACCACTCTAACAAAGCACTTAGCAGTTAACAATCATCAGTATTTAACCCTTATCCACATCGCAGATCCAAACCCTTATTATAGAACAACTCATTATTCTACCAGATCTAACACATCTAAGCACTTAGCACATGGAAAAAGATCATATCTAGCATTTATTCACATCACTTAAGCACTAAGCTATCATACTAGATTCATCTAAACATTCACTACTGCACTTAAGCTTAAATTATATACACAAGACGAAAACCAGAATGCACAAAGAAACCATAACACATGATATACGTGGTTCACCCCAGTGTGGGGATACATCCACCAATTCTTCTCTTCTTTATTATCTTCTGTCAAGCCTCTTACAATCTCAGAGCATCAAAACCTTACTCCGTAGAGGACAGGAGATCTACGCACACCTCGCCAGATCCTCCTTCCCCAAGTTAGATCACAGTACCAAGCCTCCTTACACAGTCTGTGCACAAAGCACTACAGATGATCTGCACTTAGCTTTATAGCCTCAACATACACTAAGCACAGAGCCTCTTACAATTACTTGCACTTAGCATAATACTTAGAACCTAGCATCACACCCATACATACTCTTACTTACATCACCTAGATTTCTATTTATACATTACAAAAGGGCCTAAACATGGGAAAAACCATGGGCCGACATCCCATACCCGTTACATAACTCCTAATCCCAAAAACTGCCCTAAAAAGGGGTCGAGATCCCGCGATCTCTGCTTCGACTTGCGCTCCACCTTCGACCAGCCTGTTGAAGTCCCAAAAGAGGTCAAACATGACCAAGGATCTCCAAAACTTGGTCAAGGGCCAACACTACTCCTCACTACACTATGTTTCAATCAATTAATTAATGACTGATAGACTAGGTGGCAGTTCACTCCCGTAATCGCCTGAGAGACTAGACTAGGTGGCAGTTCACTCCCGTAACTGTTAGTGTGTGTCCATATCACTCCAGACCACCACTATGATGCATTATTTACTCATGTATCCTATATCTATTGTAAATTATTCACTCTTTGAGTGTGGAATACGATTAATGAGAATTCTTCCATTCTTTCTCTCTTGCTTCTTCTTTCTCATTTTATCTCTGCAAATGTGTGTATTATTGTTTAGCTAGATCTGTTATGTGCAGTTTCAACACATTTATAGGTTTAGGGCCTCATTCATGGAAATTAAACCAAGAATCATTAGTCATGGTATAAGGCCCTTGTTTTCCTTGTGTGACCATTGTGATGGCCTCAAAACCTATCCATTGATCCAGGGGATCAAAATATGCTCAAAAATAAAAGTTATCGGAATTGATTGAAAACATATTTGTGTGTAGGCCTCGTCCTCAGGATCCCAATGCAACTTCAACGGGTTCAAACGGACATCATATGCGATAGATATCTCGTTTTGTCCACTTTGTCAAACATGAAATTTTTTTGTTGACTGTATAGTCTGTATTGTTGATTGTACAGTCTGTACTGTTGACTATGCAGACCATGCTGACACGCGGTAGGGTGATTGTACTAACATGTGGCAGGGTCACATGGACAATTACATGGAAGGGTGATTGAGTAGGTGATGTGGCAGGCTTGTACGTGGACCAATCCACGACTGACACATGTCCTTTAGGTGGAAAATGGGAAGGTGCCACATGGTGCAGCCAGGGGCCAGCACGTGGCACCCCGTCATTGGTTGGTTGATTAAAAGGTTTGTTTGGACTCCACCGAATTTGAACCCATGACTTCCGGAAGTGGGAGTGACTTGGCAAGGGTCAGGTTACCAACCCACCCACATTTGTTTCTTAACCATATAGTATAAAAAAAATATTTGAATTGTATTAAGTTTTTGTTCGAGCGGAGAAAGGGTCAAGGCTTATCCCCAACCTTGGTCACATGACACCTTTCCATATGACCCCAGGCATGGAGACTCCAACGGATTACGAGTAGGTGTTATATTTAAGGTCGGTGCTAGGCCACATGGGCCACATGACCGACACCTCCACCGATAAAGGCGCTTATTCCTCCTAATTGTTCAACAAATTGTCACCATTTGCAGAATGGGTGCGGTGTTGGGTTTTTGGCACGAGAAATGCCCATGAGCTAGGTTAGTCACACAGGTGCATTTTGGTGAGCAGAGACAACAAAGAATTGGGAGAAACTTCCAGGAAATATTTCCTACTCAGCTTTTGGCCAATCAGGTGCAGGAAGAGCCTAGCTAGGGGATTTTGGACGTTCTAGAGCCATTGAAGCCATGTGGTTTCCATTCTGAGCATTTTAAAGCACTAATTTTGACACTTTGAGCATTAATGAAAATGATCCATTGGAATTTGGACAAAGAGATGTAGCCCAAGAGAGGGGTGAACTCCTTTATCATTTTTCTATGTTAATTTTTTTTCTTTGATGGTTGTTATGTATGTTTAAGTTTCTCATGTTTAAGTAAAAACTCATTAAGTTTTATGTGTTTGTAACTTGATCCTATTACCCAAGCACATACAAATTACAATTGCAATTTTAAAGAGACTCGAGCCTTTTTATTTTCATTTCAAGTTGGTATTAGAGCATAGTTTTTTGAAGGTTTGATTGTTTGAAAGTCTTTGTTTTATGATGCTTACAAGGTTGAAGCTCACAAGAGGAGAAGGTCAACTTGTAGAGCCAAGTTCTCAAATTTAAAGAAGGAGAACTAAACAATCACCTAAAGCTTCAAGGAGATATTCACCAAGTATGGCTCATGAGGAGAGTCATGAAACTCTTACTTCAGAGGATGAAACTTTTAGAAAATATTTCTATGATATGACAGAGATGGTGAACGTTTTATTTGAATAAAGAAATGCAAGGTTGCAAGGTGAAAGCTCAAATCCTCCAAAGGGTAATGAAGATAGTGGTGATAAAACTCCGAAAGGAAATGGAGGGAATGGTGATACTCCACCTCCTTCACCTCCATCTTCCACTTCTTATACCATTTCAAAACCACCTCCAAATTCTCCAAAAGAACATGGTAAAATGCCTTCACAAACTCCTTTCCTTAAGTTTGATATTAAGTTTGAATTGCCTATGTACAATGGAGAGGTAAATGATGAGAAATTAGATAACTGGATTTGTCAAATTGAAGTGTATTGTAGGATACAAAAAATCAAATATGATGAAAATAATATCTATCTTTCTTCTCTTAGATTGGAAAGTGCAACACTCATTTGGTGGGAAGCCAAAACTCAAGAGGACATGAAGAAACATGGTAAAGTTTTATCCTCTTGGAATGAATTTATTGTTTCACTTAAAAGACAATTTTATCCATTAGCATACATGCAGAAAGATGTTATGGTTTGGAAATTTTTTTGACAAGCTAAAGGGAAACGTGTCCAAAGATACACTCAATAATTTAGAAGAAGAGCTTTGATTTTGGGTATAGATTTATCTTATCAAGAAACTTTACTCAAATACATTGGAGGATTGCATAGCTACTTGAGGCACACGATACTAATGTTTAACCCTACAAATATTGATGAAGTTTGTGTATAGGAAAATCATTTGGAAGCAAGAGGTAGGAATGAACCTCAAGAGGGAAGAAAGAAGCATTTTGTTAAGGGAGACAAGGGAAAGAGGAAATTCAAAGGAAATGGAAGAAATAATGCTTCAGTCAAGAAAGAGGGAGAGAAACTCTCATGTAAATATTGTTCAAAGGATGGCCATGATGAAGACCATTGTTGGAAAATTCATCTTGAAATGAGACCCAAAAATTTCAGCCATGAGGGGAAACCAAATACTACTGCAACTACAGAACATGATTTAGGTTCTGATTTGGGAGATGAAACAAAAATTACAGCCATGGGTTTTCAAGGTAAGGATTCTATTGAAAGTACTAGTTATTCAAGTAGTAGTAGCCTCAATGAAACTCAACATGAAAAAGAAAGAATAGAGATTTTCCACATAAGGGTTATTTCAAAGCATACCAAGATAGATACTCTTTCTGATACTGGATATCAAGAAAACCTCATATCTGAAGACACTGTCAAGAAATTAAAATTGGAAACTACTCCACATACTAAACCATACCCTCTAGGATGGATATGTAACAATTCCAAATTGCATGTGACAAGAAGGTGTAAACTTAGATTTGCCATCACTGCAAACTTTATAGATGAGGTAGAGCTTGATCTTATTCCATTGGCTATTTTTGGTATTGTATTGGGAAGCCCATATTTATATGATAGGAGAGCCATCCTTCATCATCATGAGAACAAATATCATTTGTTTAAAAATGGAATTGAGTACATTGTTAGAGCACATACAAAGAAGTCTAATTTGTCACTTGTAAATGCTAGGCAAATGAATAGATTAGTCAATGCTAGTAAGAACTTTGTCCTCTTGATGATCAAACCCAAAGACAATGTTGAAAAACAAGCTTTCCAAGGTTGTGATGCAAAGTTGAAATCTGATTTATATGAGTTTGTTAACCAATATGATGAGATGTTTCAGGAACCAAAAGGACTGCCTCCA